>QRFJ01000089.1:447935-570417 GCA_006176705.1 Cocos nucifera | reverse complement strand
TGAGATTCATGAATTAGAGACCAAGTTTGGGTGCACCATGATTAGAGAATCATTGAACAAGAGTTGTTCACTCATTGGCTAACCCATCACCAATAACTGTTAGGTGAGGTGATGAGTCAGTTGGTGAGACCGCACCACCCACTAGAAATCATTAATCATGGAGATTTTTGCATCTCTACAGAGGGAGTGTAGGGATCCGAGAAAATAGTGGGAGCTAATTTGTTTAAAAATAAAATCTCTAAATAAATTGGTCAAGTCATAATTACAGTATCTAACTAGAATCTTTGACTCTCTACAGGAAAATGTCTGCGTCCAACCCATTAGGCACGTATCCTGGACACACATAGACTGACCGGACCCAATTATAAAGATTGGCTCAGGAACTACAAAATCATTTTGGGTTCCGAGAAGTTAACCCATGTATTGGACCAGGACCCTCCCACCTTACCAGCCCATCCATCCACTGAATAGAGAGAGCATCTCTGGAAAAATGGATAGACGAAGATAATAAGGCCAGATATTACATGTTGGGCTCGATGTCTGATGAGCTCCAGCGCCAACATGAAGATATCGGGACTGCTCGCCAAATGTTGGCTCACCTGCAGGAGATGTTTGGTGAACAGAGTCGCGCAGCCAAATATCAAGTCACGAAATGACTTTTTAAGGCTAAGATGCGTGATGGGCAGTCAGTCCAAGATCACTGTCTGATGATGATCAAGGACATGGAAGAGCTTGAGAAGCTCGGTGTGAAGTTAGACTTGGATCTGCAGAATGATATTATTCTGCAATCCTTGACTGATGCATATGGGCAATTCATCATGAATTACCACATGCATAAACTTCAAAATTCCTTGGCCGAATTAATGAATATGCTGGTTACCGCTGAGCTTTCTATGAAAGGTTCTAAAGGCTCAGTTCTTGCTATGGAATGGACTTCTTCCAAAAGAAAGTCTTATGGAAAGAAAAAGAAGTCTGTGAAAAAGCAGAAAGGTGGAAGGAGCAAAGAAGAAGAAGGCAGAACCGAAGAAGAAGGCCGATGTCAAAGGAAAGTGTTTCCATTGCAACAGCGACGGCCACTTGGAAGCGGAACTGCCCTACTTACCTGGCCACCCTGAAGAACAAGAAGGAAGGTCCTTCTGGAGGTATGCTCGTTATTGAGTCTAACCTTACGGTTTCTTCTGCATCCAGTTGGGTGCTTGACTCTGGTTCTAGTGCTCATCTGTGCACTTCTATGCAGGGTCTTGAGGATAGCAGGAGGCTGAGGGATGGAGACATGATCCTACGCATCGGTAATGGAGCAAGAGTTGCTGCAGTAGCCGTGGGAACATACCCTCTTCGATTACCATCTGGTTTAGACTTAGTTTTGAAAGACTGTTATTATGTGCCTGCAGCTAGCAGGAATTTGATTTCTATTTCATGCTTAGCACAAGAAGGCTATGTGATTACCTTCTTTAAGGACCATTGTAAGGGAAATCCTGATTTCTTCCAGGTTCGTTCAGATCTGATCAGATCAAGAGATATATTTCAAAAATTTTTTTCTTGATCCCAATCAGATCTTGATATATTTCAGATCTGATTCTTATTATTTTAATAAATAAAATAAAATAAGATAAATTAAATCAAATTTAATTTACCTGATTTGGGTAATCCTATTACCCTGTTGATGATCCTGTTTGCAGCGGAAGGTTCTGGATCTAGCCACGCAAGCGCCTGGCCTCTACCGGTATCCACTCGGGCTTGGATCTGGAGATCCTCTTCTTCTCTATCACACCTCCAAAAATCAGATCTGGATCTGATCTGGAGGATCTTCAAAACTCCTTTTGAAGATCAGCAGTCGTCCTTTTGCAGCAGCGCAGCCTTCTTGCTTTTGATCGCCTTTCTTTGATCTGGAATCGCACCAACCAAGGTCCAAAACTCTTTTGGACGTGGAGAGGAGAAGGAGGAGAAGCTTTGGCATGGAGGAGAGGGGAGAGGCAGCCTTGGGGCGTGGGGTTTTCAATTCTCAATTGAATCCTTAACTGAGTTGGGCGCAGGGTCTTATTTATAGACTAAGCGTGATCCAACTCCTCTTCCTCCCAACCAATCACAACCCTTTGTGAAATCAGATCTAAATCTGATTGGTGGGAATAGAGACCCCTGGATTCCTCCTTAGAGGGTGCCTAAGACCAGTCAAAGTTGGTTCTTAGAAGAACTCTAATTGGAATCCAAAAGGGAGATGGAGTCCTTGTCCAACAAGGACTCCTAGGCGCCTCCAACTTGGGCACACGCCTAGGGTGGCGTGCGCCCTTCTCCTTGCCAGGTTCTGGCAGGGGGACAGGCCCCCACCAGCTCTCCAATAGGTGCATGACATGTGGTCAAAAGTCAAAGTGTCAATGGTCAACGTTTGACCAGTCAAAGGTAGACTTTTGACCAAAGTCAAAGAACAAGAAATGGCAGGTGACCAAAAATGGCAGGTAATGTCTTACAAATAAGACAACCTTTTCTGACTTGGACAACCTCCAGTCAGACCATATGAAGGCCTCTGATTGAGCACAAACTCCTTTGGCTCAGAAGGACAACTTATTTATGATAGTAAAAGAAGAACGTTAGGTTCAATCGAGTGCTAGCACGATTTCCTTGAACCTAATTGAATCTCATTCAGATCAATTGAACTAGATCAGTTCAATTGATGATCACCAGATTCAAACCCTTGTTTGTGTGACCCAGTTAGGTTCAGTTCTGTATGGTAATGGGATATGTCATGATCTCTATCATCGACATCATCGAAACTCCTTTCGATGGATCAGAACTCTTCTGATTCGAACAGCTAGAATGATCGATCATCTAAATCATTCTAATTGCTCCCAAAATCCACCAGTGACACCTAGCAGTATATGGTGGCAACCCATCAGAGCTGAATGCGAACCTCTTGGTGCAGCTACCTGTGTGATTAAGTTCTTCTATCTTGAGCCCCGATCAGATTAGGGTTAAGGTAAACTCGTCAAACCCTAGTCTCTGTCATATGATGTAATCATTCGATTCGAGTCCAATGTGAAAATCTAAATAGAAACTCTTTCTATTATTTCACTCTGCCATGGCCATGGATTTCTGGACTTGATTCTCATGATCATCATAGGGCTGCTCCTCTACCACCGAGGTAGATAGATTCCATCTTGATGCAATCCAGTTCCTACAATGAACATGCTATAGCCAACATACACCTCAGGGTTCCATATGGCTAGGAGACCGAGTAATGGTGTAGTCAAACTATAACACCCTCAAGGTGAACTGCCGATGCATCTCAGGTCAAAGAACCAGACACACTACTGCAGCATCGAGTCAGTCATTGACGAGAAGGTAGACTCCCTAATGACTACTCGAGGTGGTCACGCTCAGTGCCCTCGTTCTCTAACGAGTACCTGTACTCTCGCTCCGGTGTCTCCACACCGTAGACTCAAGACTCATCTACTAAAGAGAAGCGATTGTACACCAACCTTCCGGATCAATCACCATCCTCGTGATGATCCTATGGTCGGGAGCAATTTATGAGTTAATAATGATTATTCATGTCTTAAATTTTCAACTCTTGAAAATATGAATTATCATTACCATTAACTCAAAGGATGTATCACAGACACTAAATACACATATGTGATAGAAAATAACCTATTTATTGATTTTAGTCAAAATTACAATTTTGCCCCTAGAAGTGTATTACAAGTGTCAGCCAATTCTGGCTTCTAGGGCACATATATCTAACACATTGTAACATTCTTTATGAAAGAAATAAAATTGCAAATGGTTTCCTTATTAATGGTCTTTATCAGCTACATATTGATGTACCTGTTCTAACTATCGAGCAAAACGTGAATGCCAAATGACCTAGGGATAGTCCAAACGATAGATATCTATGGCACCTGAGATTAGGTCATATAGCAGAAGATAGGATCAACAAATTGGAGAAAAATGGGCTATTGAGTCCATTGACTTCCGAGTCATATCCAACTTGTGAATCTTGTCTTCAAGGCAAAATGACTAAACTCCCTTTTGTAGGACATGGGGAAAGGGCCACAGATCTCCTTGCCCTAGTACATACTGATGTGTGCGGCCCATTTGATGTGCCGGCTAGAGGCAATTTTGTCTACTTCATTACCTTTACCGATGATCTGTCTAGGTATGGGTATGTGTATCTTATGAGACACAAGTCTGAAGCTTTTGAAAAGTTCAAAGAATTCAGACATGAAGTAGAAAAACAAACTGGAAAACCCATTAAGGTTCTTCGATCAGATCGAGGAGGTGAATACCTTAGCCGATAATTCCTAGACTATCTTAAGAAAAATGGCATAGTCTCTCAATGGACTCCACCAGGAACACCTCAACTCAACGGGGTTTCAGAATGGAGAAATCGGACTCTATTGGATATGGTTCGATCCATGATGAGCTTCACAGACCTCCCTGATTTTCTTTGGGGACACTCATTGTTAACTTCAATTTATCTACTGAATAGGGTTTCCCTCTAAAACCGTTCCTACCACACCGTATGAGATATGGCACGGTAAGAAACCAAGTCTGAGTCATCTCAGAATTTGGGGTTGTCCGGCTCATGTCAAAAGACAACAAGCGGACAAGTTAGAGTTTAGGTCCTTCAGAGCTCGATTCATAGGATATCCTAAAGAGTCATTAGGATACTATTTCTACATTCCAGAAGACCACAATGTGATTGTGAGTCGACATGCCATCTTTCTTGAAAAATAGTTTATTCAAGATAGCGGCATTGGAAAGCAGATTAAGCTTGATGAGAAAGTCTCACAAGTACAACGAGCTAAGGACCAATTGGAACCAAATCAGGTTGAGCCAATAAGAACACTACCTCCTCCACCTCGTAGATCGGAAAGAGTTTCCCATCCCCCTGAAAGATACTTAGGTATTATTTCAGAGGAAGTAGAGGAAAATGTTCCTCGTAGGTAATGGTGCTCATGGTGATGATCCCAAAACCTACAACGAGGCGATATCAGATATCGACTCCGAGAAATGGCTAGAGGCAATGCAGTCAGAAATTGACTCGATGCACTCAAACCAAGTCTGGACCTTGGTAGATCCACCAGAAGGTATAGTACCTATTGGGTGTAAATGGATCTTCAAGAGAAAGATTGGTGCAGATGGAAATGTGGAGACATTCAAGGCTAGACTAGTGGCAAAAGGTTATAGTCAATGCGAAGGCATTGACTATCAGGATACCTTTTTTCCCAGTGGCTATGCTAAAATCCATCCGCACATTGCTTGCCGTTGCAGCCTATTTCGATTATGAAATATGGCAAATGGACGTGAAAATGGCATTCTTAAATGGATATCTTGAGGAAGATATCTATATGGAACAGCCGCTAGGTTTCACATCCAGTGATACTGATCACAAGGTTTGCAAGCTGCAAAGGTCCATATATGGACTTAAGCAAGCATCTCGGAGCTGGAACACTCGTTTCAATGATGTGATCAAAATATTTGGTTTCATCAAAAATGAAGAGGAACCATGTGTTTTCAAAAAGGTCAGTGGGAGCGCTGTTGTCTTCCTCGTATTGTACGTGGATGACATCCTCCTTATTGGGAATGATATTCCCATGTTGACATCAGTCAAAATATGGTTGTCCAAGGAATTCTCCATGAAAGACCTAGGTGAAGCATCCTTTATTCTAGGAATTAAGGTCTATAGGGATAGACCGAATAGGATGCTAGGACTTTCACAGAAGATGTACATAGAGGAAGTACTAAAGAGGTTTAGTATGGAAAACTCTAAGAGGGGATTAATACCCTTCAGACATGGTATTCATCTTTCCAAGAAGATGTGCCCTAGCACACCTGAGGAAATAGAACGCATGAGCAAGATCCCTTATGCTTCTGCAATAGGGAGCCTCATGTATGCCATGCTATGTACACGACCTGATATAGCCCATGCTGTGAGTGTCACAAGCAGATATCAGTCAAATCCAGGTGAAGAACACTGGACTTCTGTGAAATGTATCCTTAAGTACTTGAGAAGAACTAAGGATATGATGTTGGTCTTTGGTAATGGAGAACTCCAAGTCCAGGGATACACAGACTCGGATTTCATGTCCGATATAGATGATCGAAAGTCGACATCTGGGAAGTCTGTTTGTGTGCAATGGTGGTGCTGTCAGCTGGAAGAGTTCCAAGCAAACCATGATAGCAGATTCCACCATGGAAGCAGAATATATCGCTGCATCAGAGGCTGCGAAGGAAGCATTCTGGTACAAGAAGTTTGCTGCAGAAATTGGAGTAATGCCATCAGATGCCATTCCTCTATACTGCGACAACAATGGCGCCATAGCCCTTGCTAAGGAGCCGAGGTCTCACCAGAAATCCAAGCACATTGAGCGGCGATACCACCTCATCCGCGATTACCTCGAGAAGGATTACGTCGAGGTCAAGAGAGTCAACTCCGCAGATAATGTGGCAGACCCACTTACAAAGCCGTTGGGCCAGCAGAAGATCGAAGCCCACCTTGAGAAGATGGGACTTAGACTTGTAGCCAATTGGCTTTAGGACAAGTGGGAGATTGTTAGATATATGTGCCCTAGAAGCCAGAATTGGCTGACACTTGTAATACACTTCTAGGGGCAAAATTATAATTTTGACTATAATCAATAAAATGGGTTATTTTCTATCACATATGTGTATTTAGTGTCTGTGATACATCCTTTGAGTTAATGGTAATGATAATTCATATTTTCAAGAGTTGAAAATTTAAGACATGAATAATCATTATTAACTCATAAAATGCTCCCGACCATAGGATCATCACGAGGATGGTGATTGATCCGAAAGGTTGGTGTACAATCGCTTCTCTTTAGTAGATGAGTCTTGAGTCTACGGTGTGGAGACACCGGAGCGAGAGTACAGGTACTCGTTAGAGAACGAGGGCACTGAGCGTGACCACCTCGAGTAGTCATTAGGAAGTCTACCTTCTCGTCAATGACTGACTCGATGCTGCAGTAGTGTGTCTGGTTCTTTGACCTGAGGTGCATCGGCAGTTCACCTTGAGGGTGTTATAGTTTGACTACACCATTACTCGGTCTCCTAGCCATATGGAAATCCTGAGGTGTATGTTGGCTATAGCATGTTCATTGTAGGAACTGGATTGCATCAAGATGGAATCTATCTACCTCGGTGGTAGAGGAGCAGCCCTATGATGATCATGAGAATCAAGTCCAGAAGCCCATGGCCATGGCAGAGTGAAATAATAGAAAGAGTTTCTATTTAGGTTTTCACATTGGACTTGAATCGAATGATTACATCATATGACAGAAACTAGGGTTTGACGAGTTCACCTTAACCCTAATCTGATCGGGGCTCAAGATAGAAGAACTTAATCACACAGGTAGCTGCACCAAGAGGTTCGCATTCAGCTCTGATGGGTTGCCACCATATACTGCTAGGTGTCACTGGTGGATTTTGGGAGCAATTAGAATGATTTAGATGATCGATCATTCTAGCTGTTCGAATCAGAAGAGTTCTGATCCATCGAAAGGAGTTTCGATGATGTCGATGATAGAGATCATGACATATCCCATTACCATATAGAACTGAACCTAACTGGGTCACACAAACAAGGGTTTGAATCTGGTGATCATCAATTGAACTGATCCAGTTCAATTGATCTGAATGAGATTCAATTAGGTTCAAGAAAATCGTGCTAGCACTCGATTGAACCTAACGTTCTTCTTTTACTATCATAAATAGTTGTCCTGACTGAGCCAAAGGAGTTTGTGCTCAATCAGAGGCCTTCACTTGGTCTGACTGGAGGTTGTCCAAGTCAGAAAAGGGTTGTCTTATTTTGTAAGACAATTACCTGCCATTTTTGGTCACCTGCCATTTCTCATCCTTTGACTTTGGTCAAAAGTTGACCTTTGACTGGTCAAATATTGACCATTGACACTTTGACTTCTGTCCACATGTCATGCACCTATTGGAGAGCTGGTGGGGGCTTGTCCCCCTGCTAGAACCTGGCAAGGAGGAGGGCTCACGCCAAGGGTGGCGTGCGTCCAAGTAGGAGGTGCCCAGGAGTCCCTGTTGGACAGGGACTCCATCTTCTTTTTGGATTCCAAATAGACTCTTCCTAAGAACCAACTTTGACTGATCTTAGGCACCATCTAAGGAGGAATCCAAGGGACTCTATTCCCACCAATCAGATTTAGATCTGATTTCACAAAGGGTTGTGATTGGTTGGGAAGAAGAGGAGTTGGATCACGCATAGTCTATAAATAAGACCCTGCGCCCAACTCAAAGAGAGAACATAATTTTCACACCCCAAGGCTGCCTCTCTCTTCCTCCTCCATGCCAAGCTCATCTTCTCCCTCTCCTCTCCATGCCCAAAGAAGTTTGGAATTTCAGTTGGTGCGATCCAGGCGAGAGAAAGGCGACAGAAAGCTAGAAGGCTGCGCTGCTGCAAAGGACAACTGCTGATCTTCGAAAGGTATTTTGAAGATCCTCCAAATCAGATTCAGATCTAATTTTTGGAGATGTGATAGAGAAGAAGATGATCTTCAGATTCAGTCTGAGTAGATACCGATAGAGGTCAGGCACTTATGTGGCTAGATCCAGAATCTTTCGCTGCTTATAGGATTATCAACGGGTAATAGGATTATTCTACATCAAGATAAATTAAATTTAATTTAATTTATCTAGATTTTATTTTAATTATTAGAATAATAAGAATCAGATCTGAAACATTCTAGATCTGATTTGGATCAAAGAGAAAAAATTTTGAAATATATCTCTTGATCCGATCAGATCTGAACGAACCTGATTCGAAAAATCAGAATTTTTCTTCAGTCAGTCCTTCGGCCGCTCATAGTTCTGCTAATGTTCCATCGGTGGTGCCCTTTAGAGCAGTCAATGCTCCTATTATCGCCCTTTGTGCTTCGATGGTTGCCACATCTGTGAAGCTCCTTCGACCGTCGCACGGTCGGAGGAAGATGTCATCGTTGTTGACGCTCCGACTATGGCTCCAATGTCGGTAGCTCAACCGACTATTTCTATCCCCATCCCACGATTAACTCTAGCTAGTTGGGGGCATTCGCTGTCTCCATTGTCATCCGAACGAATGTTGGTGCCTCCTGCATAGTCGTCCATTTAGGGAAAGGGGAAGGTGCCAATTTCTGCTACTCTAACTGGGAGTGACAATTCTAGCCATGGATATACGGATCCTGAATGGATTGACATTCGGATCTTCCAAGGTGGGTCGGCCTTTTCTGACCCTCAGTTGGCAAGGAGTTTGGTCCGCACCATTTTCTCCCAAACGATCGAAAGTCAAGGAGGAGTTGAACTTTGGCCGACTTGTTCGGATCATTCTATCCAACTTTTATCAGGGTAAGTCGGTAACTTGCCTCCTTCTTTCTCTCTCTCTCTCTCTCTTTTTGACTTAACTTGCTCTTCTTGAATAGTAGGCTCACAACATGACCAAACTTGAGTCAGCTTATCGTAAAATGGCTGATCTTCGGCGTGCGTACTCTGACCCAATGTCAGCTACAAACATCGAACGTGATTCGATGGTTTGTCGGTTGGAGTAGAAGAGGGATGTAGCTCCAGAAGAGTAATTTGTCCGATGAAGTCTCCTGCCTTTGAGGGTTGGCAAGATCCAAACTTGAGTCGGTTTAATTCGATCTAAAATTGGCTCAAGTGGAGGTGAAGGCCCAAAAGAGCCGCGCCAAG
This sequence comes from Cocos nucifera, assembly GCA_006176705.1. NCBI lineage: Eukaryota > Viridiplantae > Streptophyta > Magnoliopsida > Arecales > Arecaceae > Cocos > Cocos nucifera. Next base: position 560,712 of record QRFJ01000089.1, on the reverse strand, counting down.
AAAAAGAAGTGCATGGTGGAAAAGTTGGAAAAGGATCGCGATAATTGGGCCAAGGAGGTGGAGGATTATCGTCAGCAATGATAGTTTGCCGAGAGGAAAGCATCTTCAGCCAAAGGCAGAGATCCAGGTTTTGCGGTAGGATCTTGGTCAGGGAAAGAAGCTGGGCATTAAGGAATTTAAAGCCTCAGTCGACTTGAAGATCCTGATCCTACAAGGAAGAGAAGCTTTCTATTGGATCGGGTTCAACGACGATCGGGATGCTGTCCAATAGCTCTTTCCTGACCTTGACCTCAGTAGCATTGTCATTCCTGATGCTGAAGAAGAGGAAGAGGGAGGAGGCGACAAATCCTCTGAGGGCTAGGTGGAAGGTGGTGCTCCCGTCCCAACTTTTGTTCCAACTAAGTTGGCTATTCCAGGTGGTGCTCCCGTCCCAACTTTTGTTCCAACTAAGTTGGCTATTCCTGCAGCTCCCGATCAGTATGTTGCCAAAATTTCACTGAGGGGGCAAAAAGCTGCTCCGATAGAAGTCATCGCTCCGATGGATGCTGCACCGATGACCAAATCTGAAGCCATTTTCGATCAACCTTCGGAGCAGCCGATCGTCAAGTAGATTTTTGTATTTTTATCTTTCTTTGAAACTTGTAGTTCAAATTTTGTAAGGACTAAAAGTCCATTTTGTAATCTCCTTTTTATAGTAATGAAAAGAGATTTTTACATTTGCTCCCGTCCCAACTTTTGTTCCAACTAAGTTGGCTATTCCTGCAGCTCCCGATCAGTATGTTGCCAAAATTTCACTGAGGGGGCAAAAAGCTGCTCCGATAGAAGTCATCGCTCCGATGGATGCTGCGCCGATGACCAAATCTGAAGCCATTTTCGATCAACCTTCGGAGCAGTCGATCGTCAAGTAGATTTTTGTATTTTTATCTTTCTTTGAAACTTGTAGTTCAAATTTTGTAAGGACTAAAAGTCCATTTTGTAATCTCCTTTTTATAGTAATGAAAAGAGATTTTTACATTTGCCTTGTGTCATGTGAATTTGTTGTTCATCGTAACTATAAATACTTCAGTTGTTTGGTTGTTGACCGTTCATCTATCGATTTTATTTAATTAATTATCGTCTAACTTTTGGACCGACTTAGGGTCAGATCTTTCGCTAGTGCTTAGTCATATGTCGAAACATTTATAGGTCCGGGCAAGCCAACCTTGAGTCGGTTTCTAACTGACTATTGGTCAATTTTTTACCAACTTATAATTAATTGGATCATTTAAAGTGTTTGATAATCAGGTGTAAGCCGACCTTGGATTGGTTTCTAACTAACTTTTGGTTGGTTTTTTTTTACCATCCAATACTTGATCGATTTTTAGAAATGTATGGTGATCGGGTGTAAGCCAACCATCCTTTGATTTGGTCATGGCCAAATCGGCAAGGATTATGTTCTTTACTAGTCGAGGCAAACTAACTAGTTCATAATCAGTAGATTGATGCTTTTCTTTCTTCGTCATTTTGTAAGAAAGTTATACATCGATATTGCTGGTTGGTCTATTAGTCGGCTATCTGAGTCGTAGAAGATAGTCCTTTTTTTCATCGATCGTCTGTTACGTTATAGGAAATCAACCCATTTTTGTCCAACTGCACCATTTATTGAAGATGTATCGATCGGTTGTCTTTATCGAAAGAAATACCGACTGAATGATCATTGTCCATCGATCGATTGCTGAATCATATCGATAGTGATATACCGACTGTCGATCGATTATAATGTTTATTTGATAGTTGATCGGTCGGTTGGTTTATCCAACCGACTGATGCATCGATCAGTCGATAGTTGTTCATAGAAAAATATTTTATTATTTTTTTGAATGGTGAACATTTTATTTCTTAAGTTTGTCAAAAGTACATGGAGCTGATTTTATTGATAGTACATTTTTAAATTGTCAGCATTCCACGTTCGAGGAATTTCTATTTCATCGAGTATTTTGAGTCGATATGCTTCGGGTCGAAGGGTTTTCGTCATCCGATAGGATTCTTCCCAGTTCGGAAAGAGCTTTTCTTGGTCCAATGATTTGGATACTTTGGCCTTCCATAATACTAAGTCTCCCGAATGGATTTTGCTCGATTTGACCCTTCTATTGTAGTATCTTGCAACTCGCTGTCGATATGCGGCCATCCTGAGTTGGGATTGTTGTCGAACTTTAGGTAATAAATTCAAGTCTGCCATTCAACGATCCAAATTACTTGACTCATTATAGTTTTGGTAGCCCAATTTCGATGGGTACCACTGCTTCTATTCCGTAAGTGAGGTTGAAGGAAGATTCGCTCGTTGGAACTCGGGGAGTCATTCGGTAGGCTAACAATATCGAAGGTAATTCTTCCACCTAAAGATCTTTAACCTCATTGAGTCAGATTTTCAAATCATGGAGGATTGTCTAATTCGTGATCTCCGCTTCTCCGTTCGACTTTAGGTGGCCGATAGATGTTAACCTGTGCACGACGTGGTATGTTGCGTAGAAGTCTTTGAAATTTTGATTGTCAAATTATCGGCCATTGTCAGTAATAATGGTGTATGATAGTTTGAATCTGTAGATGATATATTTTTGAATAAAATCTTTCATCTTATTTTCTATAATCTGCACCAAAAGTTTGGTCTCCACCCATTTCATAAAATAATCGACGGCGACAATCAAAAATTTTCTTTGCTCAGATGGTGGGGGGAATGGGCCAAGTATGTCAATCCTCCACTGTGCAAATAGCCATGGAGCTGTGATCGATGTCAGTTGCATCGTCAGTTGACATTGGATATTAGCATATCTTTGGCACGATTCACATTTTCGGATGAACTCGATCGCATCCTTCTACATTGTTGGCCAATAGTATCGTTGTCGAAGGACCTTGTAAGTGAGGGACTTGCCCCCTAAATAATTTTCACAAATTTTTTTGTGGACTTTTCAAAGCGCGTAGTTGGCATCAGTAGGTCCTAGGAATTTTAATAGCAAAAGGAAGAAAGATCATTTATAAAGTCGTCCGTCCATCATCACATATTATGAGGCTGCCCATCTTAAGCATTTTGCTTTCGATGGTTCATTAGATAGGGCTCCTTCGATCAGGTATCTGACAATTGAATCCATCCAACTCGGCTCATCGTTGATCTGCAACACTTCTTCCATATTTTCGATACTTGGCATATCGAGATACTCAATATAGGTCTAGCCAAGTTCGTTAGGGGCAGTGATGGTGAGTTGGGAGAGTGCATCGGCCCGAGCATTCTTTGCTCTGTGGATATACAAAATATTGAAATATTTGAAGATGGAGGTTTGGTCTTTCACTTTCTCCAAATATTTTTGCATTATCCAATCACGAGCTTTGAAGTTGCTTTTGACTTATCCCACGATGAGTTAAGAGTTAGTGAAAGTCTTTAGCTCATCGACTCTGAGCTCCTTGATGATTCTCAAGCCAGCAAGAAGTACTTCATATTCGGCTTGATTGTTTGAAACTTTAAAGTTGAATCGGAGGACGTACTCAATGACTTTTCCATCAGCATTTGCCAGGATGAGTCCCGCACCACTTTCAAGGGCATTTAAGGCCCCATCAATATGTAACACCCAAACCAAACTATGGTCGGTTTTATGGGCATTTTTTGTCGATTCGCAAATTATTTCTTGGTCAAAGTTATCGTCGAGATAGTGCATTCGATAATGAAATCGGCCAGAACTTGGGCCTTCATTGACGGGTGAGTGTGATAGTGGATGTTGAATTAGCTAAGCTTTATCATCCATTTTGCCATTCAGTCCGAGATATCTGGTCAATAGAGGATCATCCTCAACAGTTGGTCAGTGAGAACAAGAACTATGTGGGCTTGGAAGTAGGGCTGAAGTCGTTGTGCCAAAGTGATTAGGGCATAGATCATCTTCTCAATTTTTGAATATCAGATTTCGACATTAAGAAGCACTTTACTTGCATAGTAAATAGGATGTTGTATCCATTTTTCATCCTCTTTAACCAAAATTGAATTAATAGCTTCGTCGGATGTGGCCAGGTATAAATATAATGGTTCTCCTTTCACCGACTTTACGAGTAGTGGGGGAGCCATCAAGTATCCTTTTAGCTCTTTGAAGGACTATCAGCATTCATCAGTCCATGAAAAATTTTTAGTCTATCATAGAGCCTTGAAAAATAGAAGACATCTCTCGACAAATTTGGAGATAAATCAATTGAGTGCGGCGATTCTTTCATTGAGCTATTGCACCTCCTTCAAAGTTGGATGTTTCATATCGATGATTGCTTTTATCTTCTCAGGATTTACTTCGATTCCTCGGTGTGAAACAAAAAAATCAAGAAATTTCTTAGCTATTACTCTGAAGGCATATTTGGTCGAATTTAGTTTCATCTGGTGTCGTCAGATTGTATCGAAAGCTTCTTCTAAGTCTCGAACATGGTCCTGATTTTGAGCGCTTTTTACTAGCATATCGTCAACATATACTTTCATGTTTCATCCAATCTGTGGCTTAAAGACTTTATTTACCAATCGTTGGTAGGTCGCTTCCGCATTTTTGAGTCTAAATGGCATGATCTTATAGCAATAAATTTCTTTGTCGGTGATGAAGATAATATGTTTTTAATTTTCAGATGCCATTCAAATCTGGTTGTAACCTGCAAAAGCATCCATGAAACTCAGGAGTTGATGTTTCAATGTCGCATCGATCAGTTGATCGATCTTTGGAAGAAAAAAATTATCCTTCGGACATGCTTCATTCAGATTGGTATAGTCGATACAGATGCGCTATTTTCTGTTGGCTTCCTTACCATGACAACATTGGCAAGCCAATCAAGATAATAGGCTTCTCTGATGAAGCCTATCGCAAGAAGTTTATCCACCTCTTCGTCGATGATCTTCTATCACTCGAGAGTGAATGATCATTTTTTTTGTCTTATCGACTTGACATTCGGATTGACATTTAGTCGGTGAGTGATTATTTTTGGAGGTATGCTCGACATGTCGATTGCTGACCAAGTGAACATATCGGCATTGGCTCTTAGCAACCAAACTAGTTGTTCACATTTTTTCACTGAAGGTGCGATCCAATTTGGACAACCTTAGTCGGATCGTTTTCTTGCAATAGGATGGAGGTCAACTATTATGCCAGTTCACTTCGTTTTTCATCTTTCCACTGATCAAGTCTTCCTAGTGGCAAAGAATCTTCTGACTTGTTCTCCTTTGCAGCGATTGCGAAGCAACGTTAGGCAACCTGTTGGTTGCCTCGCATTTTTTCGACTCTGATCTTAGTCGAAAATCAGACTAGTAAATGATACATCGACACTATTGCCTTGAGGGCATTAAGTTTTGGTCTTTCGGATATGGCATTATATGCCGATGGAACTTTAACGAACATGAAAGTCAGACAACAGTACTTTATCGAGGTTCTATCTCTGTGGTTAGTGGGAGGTCGACTTCTCCTTCAATGTCGATGGTGTCTCCTATAAATCTGACCAAGAGAATGGAGACTCTTCGGAGTCATTCTATCAACAATTTTATTCAAAAGAAAGCCGAGTAAAACAAAATATTAGCGAAGCTTTCATTATCGATAAGAATTTTTTTACATCATAATTCATTATCATCGCGGAGATGATGACAACATCATCACAGAAAGTTTGAATTCTTCTTACATCATCATCCGAAAAAAAAATTAATTCTTTGAATTATCGCTTCTTGGTCGATTCTTCTTCGGATGTTGCCCCTCCGATCTTGGTCGTTTGAAAATCATATTGATCACCCCAACCGTTGGTCAATTTTGATGGTTCTCTTTCGATGGTAGTGATTGATCGGCATGTAGATGAGGTGGACGATCGAGCCAGAATTTACCAAAAAATCTCCACTAAATGAGTGCCTCGATTTCGTCCTTTAGTTGGAAGCACTGTTCGATGTTGTAGCCGTAGTCGCGATGAAATCAATAATACTTTCTTCTGTCTTTACCTGATCGTTTCATCGACGAAGGTCGGTGGGGGTACTCCTCTCTCTCGATATCCATTAAGATTTGAGCTCATGAAGTAGAGAGGGGAGTACAATTGTTATACCGACTCTACAGATGGATCGACATTAGGCTCAGTCGGGAGGACGTCGCTTTCCTATTTAGGGTGGGTCAGTTAGGACCGACCGAAGCATTGTTCTTCCGTTATTTCTTCTTCTGACTTTTTTCATTTTGTTGGCGTCGGTCAGAAGCACCTTCTTCTGCACGAATGTATTTATCTGTGCCTTCCAGAAGTTTATCATAAGTTTGAAGGAATTCTTATCCAACGAGTAGATAAATCGAGAGCCTCGTAGATCCTGCCTCATGGCTAAAATGGCCACTTCTTCATTAAGATTTCGGACCTCAAGTGTAGCGGCATTAAATCACGCTACAAAGGCCCGAAGAGTTTTTCCCTCGTTCTGCTTGATTAAGAAGAGACTGCCAGAAGTTCGTGGCTTCCTTCTGCTGGTACTGAAGTGTGCCATGAAGGAGTCTTCAAGCTGCTCGAAAGAGATGATGCTTTCTGGCTGAAGCTCGGAGTATCAGGCTAGAGCAACTTTCTGAAGAGTGGTCGAAAAGCTGATGCACATGAGGACATCATTCACCCCCTGAATCATCATGAGAGCCTTATAGCTCTGGAGATGATCGATTGGATCGGTGGAGCCATCGTATGGCTCCATCTGGGGCATCTTGAACCATGATGGGATCGATACATCCAAGATATGCGAGAAGAAAGGAGGAGTCATGTGGATGTGGAGACCGTCGGTGGATCCTTCATATCCTCCTGAATTTGAGCTAGTCGATGGTCAATTTTCTTGAGCTTTCGCTCATAGTCATTGAACTATCGCTGGCGAGATATCTCTGGAGTTGATCCTATTGAAGAACTGATAGAAGAAGAGGTGGTCGAATCTCGTGGCTGTTTCTCCTTATGGTGACTCCGGAAGATAGGGAAAAGAAGCGTCGAGATCGACAGGTGGTTCCTCACGATCGGCGGGGGGATGGGATTTCTATCTGGCGGGAACGTTGAGATGGTCACTCCAGTGAGGGGGTGATGGAGCGCCTCGAGACATGGCGGCTGTGCCTAGAGGGTAACGTCTGCATCGCCAAACCTTCCGCCACTTCATGCGGTTGCTGTTGGAGACTATGAACAACATTCATCAACATCCGAACTTACTACGTCAAGATAGCTAGTTGGTAGGCTTGCGCGTCCGATGTGATCGCCGGATGTAGAGAGCTTGGTTCCACCACTATCGACGGTGGAGGAGAAAATGTCTCTCGTCGGGATGTCTGGCCTGTAGAGATAACCAAATTTCAAGCATGAGTTTTTGCTATTGAAAATTAGACTTCTAATTCTCCTGTCCTCCCTACCTGGCATGCCAATCTATTGCGACCAATCCATTTGTGCCTACGAGCGAATGCTGAAAAACCTAAAAGAGTAAGTCCTCACAGACCAGAGTTAGCTTCGACAAGGACCCTCCGATACTTAAGTTAGTGGACTGATCGAATAGTGAATAGAATAAATTTTTCATCTCTTAAACTAGCCGGTTTACCTTCCTTTTATAGATATTATGGTGATAACCATTTAGCACGAGAATTCCTTTTTTTTGGTATAGCGTGATCGTGGGTGAGTAGTTAAAACCACCCACTAATCATCATGGGCCGCTTTTTTCGAGAGCGATTTTGTAGGATCGATCAAGAGTTAGATAAGTTGTTTGGAGAACTTTCATCGATAGATCAATTGACTTGTAGCCGACCAATCGTCGGTCAGACAGCTGATTTGGGGTTTGGTTGACTATCGATCTATCAGTTAATTTGAAGCCGATCAATCGTTGGTTAGTCGGCGAACGATTATCAGCATCCGATGGTAAGTCAGGCCCAAACTGATGAGTTAGATGGTAGATCAATAGCCCCCAACACATCCAAAACAAAAATCATTTTTCACACGAAATTGTCCTCAACCAAATGGCTGTTTGGATTTTTTACATAGAGAAGCAGCACCACCGCCACCAACAACAACAAAAATAAATAGATAACATCACCATTAATTAACGGCGAGGTCGGCCTGGCTCCTTGAACGGACTAGTTGACGTTGTCTGGAATGGGGAAGGAATTCGAGCCCTAGCAGTCTCCTTTGGAATCCAAAAGGTGATCTGGATGCACGCGATTCATTTCCCCCTCTTTTTCTGGCACTTTTTGATCTTTATATGGATAGCCGGGTTCTTCGATTCCGTGTTTTCCTCCTGGTTTTGGAGGATTTTGGGATTTTATAGCCTAAGGTCGATGAAGATCTGATCTTTTTGCTAGTGTTGGATTCCGGGTTTAAAATGTGAAAAGGATTTCCAATAAACTAATAATGTTAGGACACTTTTCTGTAGATCGGCTAAGTTCTCATCTTTTTCGTTTTCTCGATTTGGTTCCTGGTTGGACAAGGTTTCGAAGAAATTAGCGATTTTAGGGCACACCTATTCCCTTTTTGGAGGGTTGCGATTAAATATTATAAAAAAATTAATCTATTTTTTTTATTAATTATATTTATATTTTTATATTTTTTAAGATGAAAAAATTACTTTTTTTTATAGTATTTATCCATAAAATAAAAAAAATCTTATCCACCTAGGAATGGCTAAATCATTTGTCTATCAATCGAAAAAGTAACTCTTTTAATTCATTCCTACTATACCCTTAATCTTATAATATAATATAATATAATATAATATAATATAATATAATATAATAATATTATATTATATTATTAGATATTATAATATATTATCATAATATAATATATTATAATATGATATAGAATATTATATTATAAGACTAAATAAATTATTATAATATACTATATTATATTATAATAATATATTATGATAATATAATACTATAATAAGAATAATATTATTATATATAATGTTGATGCAGAATCTGATCGATGCCGAATCGAGTTGAAGTTGAGAAAAAAGAGGTCACCGTCGGTGACCTGCAAAATAAAATTCTGTCCGGAGTCGATGGTGGTAGCTCCGACGGGATCCTCCGACGATCAAGTCAGCTTTTATGGCCAACTAGAATGGAGTACTAAGAAAAGAGTTTCGCAGAATTTTTGGAAAGAAGAAGAGAGCTTAGAAAAATGTATTTGAAGGATCCATTTTGTAGATGGAGCCCGGAGTTGATAGTGACAACTGTAGCTATCTGGTAGCTGACCGTTTGGGACCGCGTGAGAGAAACGTCGCCTGCAACAGACTGATAGTGACGGTCATAGCTGTCTGATAGCTGGCCGCTTGGAGCCACATGAGAGGGGCGCCGCCTGCAGCAGATTGATAGTGACAGTCGTAGCTGTCCCATACTGAGCCGCTTGAAGCCATATGGAGGGGTGAAAAGCTTTGATATATGTCAATTTTAGAAAAGTTTGAACTCCTAAAGAAAATACAGCTATAGGAGATTATCCGGGAGGAATGCTACTTAAAATTTAGAAGTAATCTACTGGAGAAATCCGAATGAAGTTCGACTGATAGAGAAGTTCGGAGGAAATTCGACTGATGGAGAAGTTCGACTGGTAGAGAAGTTTGACTGAAGAAGAAGTTTGGAAGGAGTTCGACTCCTGAAGGAATTCAGCTGAAGGAGAAGTTCAGAAGGAGTTCAGCTCTTGGAGAAATCTGACTGAAGAAAAAGTCCGAAAGAAGTTCGGCTCCTGGAGGAATCCGATTGAAAGAGAAATCCAAAAGGAGTTCGGCTCTTGTAGGCATCCATCCGAAGAAGAATTTTGGAAGGAGTTTGGCTCTTGGAGGAATCTGACTAAAGGAAAGATCTAAAAGAAGTTTGGCTCCTATAAGCATTCGACTGTAGGAGAAGTCCAGAAGGAGTTCGGCTCTTGGAGGAATTCGACTGAAGAAAAGATTCGGAAGGAGTTCGACTCCTATAGGCATCCGACGGAAGGAGGTCCGGAAGGAGTTCGGCTCCTAGAGGAATCCGACTGAAGGAGAAGTCCGGAAGGAGTTCGACTCTTGAAGGAATCTGACTGAAGAAAAGATCCGAAAGAAATTTGGCTCCTGGAGGAGTCCGACTGAATGAGAGATCTGGAAGGAGTTTGGCTCCTAAAGGAGTCTAACTGAAGGAAAAGTCCGAAATGAGTTTGGCTGCTGGAGGAATCCGATTGAAGAAAAAATTTGGAAGGAGTTCGGCTCCTGAAGGAGTCCGACTAAAGGAGAAGTTCAAGAGGAGTTCGGCTCCTGTAGGAATCCGATTGAAGAAGATGTCCGAAAGGAGTTCGGCTCTTGTAGGAATCCGACTAAATGTGAAGTCTAGGAGGAGTTCGGCTTCTAAAGAAATCTGACTGAAGGAGAAGTCCGAGGGACTTCGGCTCCTAGAGAAATCCGACTGAGGGAGAAGTCTGGAAGGAGTTCGACTCCCGAAGGAATTTAATTGAAGGAAAAATTTGGAAGGAGTTCGGCTGGCTGAAAGAGTTTGGCTAAGGTTTGGCTGCTGGAGAAGTTCAATCAACTGAAAGAGTTCGACTAAGGTTTGACCGCTGGAGGAGTTCGACTGGGGTCTGACTGTTAGAGGAGAATTTTTGATCGAAGCTCTTCCATGATTATCAGTTGCATTAGGCTAAGCATCAGGCTGGACTTCGACGGGAGTGGGATTTATTCCCAACAATAGTCCCCCCACTCTCGAGTTTGAAATTCGAAGGAAGGAAGTATAAAAAAGGCGACTGTCGAAGTCCTCTTTTGGGCTTTGCATCTGTTCAGGTTGAAGCTCGGGGGAGACCTCATCTTCAGTCGGGGTTGAAGTTGAGCTCGGGGAAGATCTTATCTCCAACCGAGGTTGAAGTTGATCTTATCTCTTGTTGACGTTTGAAGTTGAAGCTCGGAGAAGATCTTATCTCCAACCGAGGTTGAAGGAAATCTTATCTTCTATTGAAGTTAATGTTGAAGCTTAGGGAAGATCTCATCTCCAACCGAGGTTGAAGTTGAAGCCCGGGGGAGATCTTATCTTCGACCGAGGTTGAAGGAGATCTTGTCTCCTATTGATGTTGAAGTAGAAGCTTGGGGGAGATCTTATCTCCAATCGAGGTTGAAGAAGATCTTATCTCCTATTGAAGTTGATGTTGAAGCTCAGGGAAGATCTTATCTCCAATCGAGATTGAAGTTGAAGCTAGGAGGAGATCTTATCTCCAGCCGAGGTTGAAGAAGATCTTGTCTCCTATTAAAGTTGACGTTGAAGCTCGGGGGAGATCTTATCTCCAGTCGGAATTGAAGTTGAAGCTCGGAGGAGATCTTATCTCCAGCTAAGGTTGAAGAATATCTTATCTCCTATTGACGTTGAAGTTGAAGCTTGGGGGAGATCTTATCTCCAGTCGAGGTTGAAGGAGATTTTATCTCCTGTTGATGTTGAAGTTGAAACTCGGAGGAGATCTTATCTCCAGCCGTAGTTAACGTTGAAGTTGAAGCTCGGAAGAGATCTTGTCTCCAGCCGAGGTTGATATTGAAGTTAAAGCTCGGGGGGATCTTATCTCCAACCGAGATTGAAGAAGATCTTATCTCCTGTTGAAGTTGATGGTGAGGCTCGGGGGAGATCTTATCTCCAACCGAGATTAAGGAAGATCTCTTCTCTCATCTCATCTAAAAGATTAAGGCCTTCAACTTTGCCCACATTAGGATGAGGTTCTCCTTCTGTTCCTAATGGGCTGTAGGAGCACATAAGGACCGTTGTTAGGGCCTCTCCCCTCATCTCGTCTAAAACGAACAAGGCCTTCGATTTTACTCACGTTTGGATAAGGTTTTCTTCCTGTTCCTAATGGACTGTAGGGATACATAAGGACCATTGTCAGGGCCTCTCTCCTCATCTCGTCTAAAATGAACGAAGCTTTCGATTTTGCTCATGTTAGGATGAGGTTCTCCTCATATTCTTAACGGACTATAGGGGCATATAAGGACCATTGTCAGAGCCTCTCCCCTCATTTCGTCTAAAATGAACGAGGCCTTCAACTTGCTCATGTTAGGACGAGATTCTCCTTCTGTTCCTAACATGGCTACTATTGATTGCTTCTTTTCAGTCGTCACATAGTTTTTGCACTGAGAAATAATAATGTTGAAATGGAGGAGCTTTATTGAAGAAAAATTATCGGCAGTACATTATCAGATTCTCTGAGTTTCAAGATCGTGGGAGAGTTATTTCTCCGAGCTCTTTCAGGTGATAAGTTCCAGGCCGGACGACCTCCTCTACTTCATATGAGCCTTCTCAATTTGGGACAAGCTTTCCCTGACTCTGAGGCTAAAAGATGGCGGCTCACCGAAGTACTAAGCCCCCCCAGAGATAGCATTTATGATGTCGGAAGGCGGCTGATCTTCTTGTTGTTCCTCCCTCATTAGTGATTCTAGCTGTGGTAGCGCCCTTGGCTTGCTTCAGGCCGACGTCTATGGAGCATTGAGGGGGGGCGTAGTTGCGAAACTTTATGAAAAACTTCTTTGCACCCTTCCATCGGAGCTTCTTTGACGATGAGCTCGAGGAGGAATTCGGGCTCACTTATGCTCGGGGGGAGTCCGTGAGCGCGGCCAAACTTCATTCGGCACTCCATCAGCGGTGGGTCTATGTCGCTATCCTATGGCTTCCTCATCCTTCAACTTGAAGGCTTCTTTCACTCGGACATATCTCTTAGCCCGGGCTAGCAGATTGGTAAAGTCCCTGGGGTACTTCTTCTCTAGGGAGTGCAGCAAATCATTCTTCTAAAGGCCATCCTTTAGTGCGGCCATCGCAACAGACTGGTCTAGGTTTTGAACCTCTAATGCAGCAGCGTTAAACCAGATGACATAAGCTCAAATAGATTTCTCCTTCTTATATTTAATATTCATCAAGAAATTCGAACCTCAGTGCGGACATCGATTGCTGATGAAGTAAGCCAAAAACTGATGGCTCATTTTATCAAAAGAGAAGATCGTATCCAGCTTCAATGTTGAGTACCAATTTCTTACTACTCCCTTTAAGGTAGATGAAAAAGATCGACATAAGATAGCGTCTGGTGCACCATGGAGCAGCATCATGGTCTGGAAGGCCTTCAGGTGATTGATCGGATCAGAGGTTCCATCGTAGCTTTCAAATTGGAGAAGCTTGAAGTTCGGTGGAATGGGCTCTTGCATAATCCTCTAAGAAAAAGGAGGGTAAGTGTAAATATCATTACCGTATGTGGAGGGAGTATAACGGAGTTCTTCAATTCATTAGCTCATTTTCAGGAGCCTTTGATCCAGGAGATCTTCACGATCATTGATCCTCAGAATTTTCTGGTGGAATGGGTGCAAGGCTCCCCCCGGGTCGAGTCATGGTCCGAGCAATGGTTCTCCACCCTCTGCTTCTCCCTTTCAGAGGTCACCGATCGACTAGCCCAAGTGCTCTTTCTTGGGATCAGTTTCTGACATCCTAATGATGGGTTTTCTAGCAGAATCACCATCGAAGGCTGCCGCATGGCTTGCACCATCTCGGTGCCCTAAACTCATTGCATCAGTAGGTTAAACTGCTCCAAATCTACCATGGCCGTCGGTGGAGGAGGAGATTGAAGCATCGATGCTGGAGCAAGAACAAATGGGTCTGGCTCGGATCTGGCTGCAGAAGCGGTAGATCTCCGGATAGTCGCCTTCTTTGGAGATATTTCTTGAGATCGAAGGAGAGGATGGAGATGGACCTTGAAGAAGAAGATCCACAAGATCGGCTAAGCACTCCTTTAAGAACAAGGGTACCTCAGGAACAGAAGGCTCTTTCTCTAGCATCAATCCTATTGATGTAGAATTTGGTCGACGCTGGATCGAGTTAGAGTTGAGGAAGAAGAGGTCGCCGTCGGTGACCTACAAAATAAAGTTTCGCCCAGAGTCAGTGGTGGTGGCTCCGATAGGACCCTCCGATGATCAAGTCAGCTCTTTTGGCCAATAGGAATGGAGTGCTCAGAAAAGAGTTCCATAGAGTTTTTGGAAAGGAGACAAGAGCTTAGAAAAAATGTATCTGAAGGGTCTCTTTTGTAGATGGAGCCCGAAGCTATTTCATAGCTGGCTGCTCGGGGCCGCATGAGAGGGGCGCCGCCTGCAATAAACTGATAGTGACAGCTATAGCTGTTCGATACTGAGTCACTCAAGGCCACGTAGAGGGGTAAAGAGCTTTGACATATGTCAATTCCAGAGAAGTTTGGACTCCTAAAGGAAATATGGCTAGAGGGGATCATCCGGAAGGAATGCTACTTAAAATCTGAAAGTAATTTATTGGAGGAATCTGGATGGAGTTTGACTGATGGAAAAGTTTGAAAGGAGTCCGACTGATGGAGAAGTTCAGCTGAAGGAGTTCGACTGGTGGAGAAGTTCAACTGAAGAAGAAGTTTGGAAGAAGTTCGGCTCCTGAAGGAATTCAGTTGAAGGAGAAGTTCGGAAGAAGTTCGGCTCTTGGAGGAATTCGACTGAAGGAGAAGTCCGAAAGGAGTTTGGCTCCTAGAGGAATCTGATTGAAGGAGAAGTCCAGAAGGAGTTCGGCTTCTATAGGCATCCATCTGAAGAAGAAGTTCAAAAAGAGTTTGGCTCATGGAGGAATCTGACTGAAGAAAAGATCTGGAAGGAGTTCGACTCCTATAGGCATCCGACTGAAGGAGAAGTCCGGAAGGAGTTGAACTTTTGGAAAAATCCGATTGAAGAAAAGATCTGGAAGGAGTTCGGTTCCTGTAGGCATCCGACTGAAGAAGAAATCTGGAAGGAGTTTGGCTCTTAGAGAAATCTGATTGAAGGAGAGATTCGAAAGGCGTTCGACTCCTAGAGGAGTTCGACTGAAGGAGAGATCCGGAAGGAGTTCGACTTCTGAAGGAATTCAATTGAAGGAGAAGTCTAGAAGGAGTTCGACTTTTGGAGGAGTCTGACTGAAGGAGAAGTCTGGGAGGAGTTCAGCTTCTGTAGGAATTCGATTAAAGGAGAGGTCCAGGAGGAGTTTGACTTCTGAAGAAATCCGACTGAAGGAGAAGTCCAGAGAGAGTTTAGCTCCTAGAGGAATCTGACTGAGCAAGAAGTATGGAAGGAGTTCGGTCCTGGAGAAATTTGACTAAAGAAGAAATTTAGAAGACGTTCGGCCGGCTAGAGAAGTTCGGCTAAGGTTTGGCCGCTAGAGAAGTTCGGTTAAGATTTAGTCGCTGGAGGAGTTCAGTTGGGGTCCGACTGTTGGAGGAAAATTTTCGATCGAAGCTCTTCCGTGATTACTAGTTGCATTAGGCTAAGCATCAGGCTGGACTTCGACGGGAGCGGAGTTTATCCCCAACATATAATAATATATATTATATTAATATAAGATATTAACATAATATAATATAATATAATATAATATAATATAGTATAATATAATATAATATATTATATTATATTATATATAATAATATTTATATAATACTATAGTAATATAATATATTAATATAAGATATTAACATAATATTATATACTATACTATAATATAATATAATATAGTAATATTATATTATATTATTAGATATTATAATATAATATATTATAACATGATATAGAATATTATATTATAATAATATAATGAATTATTATAATATACTATATTTTATTATTATAATATATTATGATAATATAATACTATAATAATAATATAATAATATATTATTATATATAATAATATATATTATATTATATTATATTATTAATATAAGATATTAATATAATATAATATTTATATAATAAAAAGTATTATAAAAAATATGAGTATATCTCAGTAACTTATCCAGAAAATTAGTAATATAAAAGAACATAAGTAATAGATTTTTGAGTCATTTTTCTATGCATAAAAAAATATGGGTAAATTATTTTTCTATCTAAATATTACCTAAAAAATACTTACTTATAAAAATATAAATTTTTGGATAAATCTTTGATCCTCAAAAGAACAAGCTCTTATTTGAAAAATGCTATGCGCACTACAGACGGTATAGCTTCGTGCACATCATCCACGATAATTGTCTCATGTATGAGGCCAGAACATGGTGCCCCAAATCTTTTTTTTCTTTTAGCCTCATATGTAAACCAATCATCGCGGACAGTGTGTGTAGAGCCACACTACCCATGGTGTGGAAAATATTTTTCAATTTTTTTTAGTGCCAATCAAACACTAACACTTAGGATAGATCCATAGAAAAATGGACTAAAAAAAGCATTGATAAAATTATAAATTTAATTTATAATTTTATCAACTAGCCCGATGAATCTGTGAGTATTTTTTCTGTTTAAAAAATAATTTTTATATACCACGAGCAGTGTAGCTCTATGAACACCATCCATGATGGTTAACTCTTGCATGGCACTAGAGCGAAATTTTTTTTTTTTGATGTTGTGCTCTAACTCTATGCAAAAATCAATCATCACGAGTGACTCTAACTCTATGCAAAAATCAATCATCATGAGTGATGTTCAAAGAGTTATACCATCTACGTTGTAGAAAGATTTTTTTTTTTTTTCTGTACCACCTACGTTGTAGAAAGTTTTTTTTTTTTTCTATCCATAGAAAACAACCCCATCCATGGATCCTCTGGCGGCCCACCAAACATTGATCCAATTTAGTTTGGCGCTTGCACGAGACGCAGCGCTCCATTTTTTTTTTTTTGCTTTTGGGCCCGCACGAGCCCCAATCACCACGCGCGGTGTGCGCCGTGGAAAGTGTTACCGTTTTACCAACTAGGCTGGTTGCCCGCGAAGCACTGGTCCAATTTATTTGAGCTAAAACGGCATAACCACCTTAACTCCAAGAAAGGTTCCCCAATCACAGCCGTTCGATCTTGGCACGTAAAGAATCCCCTGTTCGTCCAATCACACGGTTGGAATAGATACTTGGCCTCCAATCACACGGTTGGTATCAATACCACCGGGGCCTCCTCCCAAAGACTCTCAAAGCCCTCGCCGGGGTTTTCGCCCGCTTCCACGGGGAAGAATGGGGCAACTCCATCTCCTCTCGCTGAGCCCTGCGTCCGCGGTCGGACTCCTTGGAGCCCGCCGGGCCTCCGTGCAGCACGCATGGCGCACTTCCACTGCGCCGCCGGCGGCAGTCACCGCCGTCGCTGCCTCCTTCGATCCTCTCGGGCGGCGGAGCTTCTCCTCGCACCGGAAGACGGCTCTTTTCGTCGCCCGGCGCGGCCATTTCTGTTGTAAAATGGGAAAATCAGGTCTTCTCCATCTCTCTCTGTTAATTTAGTTCGTGAATTGGTTTTTTGTTGCGTCATGATAGAGTTGTTTATAATCTTTTGGTACGAAGCCATTTGATAAGTTCTGGATGAATTGATGCTTCGTATATCTGGTTTATTATAAAGTTACGATTTTGGATCAAATTGGTGGCGTAGTTGTTGATTTTATTTAACGTGATATGTAAATCTACTGACATTTGAGATTTATTGCTGTAAGTTTCTGGTAGCGAGTCGAATTGTTGTTCAGTTGGAAGTTTATGAAGATTTCATAGGTTATATCTGGTTCTGGTTTATTTTCTCTATTGGTAATCTTTGCTGTGCGCTTGTGAAATTAGGCAAAGCAGTGGAGTCAGATTGCCATATGAAGTGAAGCACGGAGTGTGGACATGTTCCTATACTTAAAACTTCTAGCTGATTCTCTCCAGTTATTGGAACGTAGGTGTAGAAGATTACCGAAGTAGAAACTGTCAGTTAATAAAATAAGTTAACGAAATAAGAGGCTGGGAATTGCAGAAAACTTGCCTTATGGAGCATGTGGGACCATATATTGCTCCTTCTAGAGCCCCGATGCACACACACAGAGAGCGAGAGGGCTTTTTATTTATGGTTTCTTGATTTATAACAGACTGAGAAATTCATCATAATTGATCTTTTCGGCATGGAACCTTTTAACCAGAAGAGATCAATCACAATGCAAGAAGTAGGGAATGACAAATGAAACATCGATAATTTGCTAATTCCTTATCCCCTTTATTATTCCCAATAACAATATTCTTTTTAATTATAACAAAAAAAAAAAAAAAGGAGGTGCACTGAATAACAGGTTCAGTCTGGAAACTTAGACGTCCCAGGCAGATTATAGAATTAATGTTAGAACTTGAGATGCAAGTTTGTAGGGGTGAATGCAGTATGGATATTATCCGTCCGATCCACTTTCGTATCCGAATTAATCCAGATATGGATAAAAATTTGAGAATTCAACTAATATCCGTATTTGTATCCATATCCGTCAAAGAAAAATGGATATGGATATGGATAGACAACTATCCAATCTGTATCCGAAGATCTGAATCTATATGTAATTCTATGTGATTTTATATATTACTTATTAATTTTTTAAAAAAATATACAATCATATAAACATATAATTAACTTGATTTATCATTTATTTAGTAATATCTTTGATTATGTAGCCATAAAATTTAATTATCTAAATTATATCCATAATTATATCCATACTTCTAGTATCTGAATTATATCCGTATCCGTTTAAAACAAATATAGATATAAATTTTTATATCCGAATAATATCCGTATCCGTATCTATATTCGTCAGGTAAAACAAATACCGATATGGATATGCTGGTATCCGATTCATATCCGATTCGATTTTAGTCCTACTAGTGACCTAGATAAAGCTAACTCTATCTAGATTAGAGGGTTATAAAATATGAATAGTTCATCATACCTCCATCATGAGCACACATATGGTGCTCTTTCATTTGGCTTCAAATTGAGTAGAGGATCAGTTTCAGATCTATTTTCCTGTTTATGCTTTCCTTTTTTTGGCTTTCCTTATTCCTTTAAGGTAACAGCCATGTTAGTGGTAGTGAAACCATGGTTCCCAGTGGAGAACAACTTATAGCAAAACATCTCACGTATGAAAGTTTTGTGCAACTTTTCTTGTTATTTAATTGATGTATATCATAGTTTTTGAAATTGTTTTTATTTGAGTAGGTTGTGAATTTTACTTACTCTCTTTTGTTTTTCAATTGAAAGAAGTGTTGTTTATATGGTATAGGTCTAGGATTATGTGCTTGTAGAAAGCTTTATTTTGTTTCTAGGAATATAATCATTTTGGCAGGCACTTTATGTTTTGTCTCTATTTCTTCATGTGCTTATTTTGTGGAAGGCGCACCGAGTTAATGTGAGGGGCATATGTCTGTTTTTGAAAGATATTACATCAGAGTTGGAGCTTGCAAGACCTGAAGAAAAGAGGGAACCAGACAAACGTGTGAATGGAATATTCTGGATCCTACTTCTTAACCTTGGCATCTATGTGGCAGATCACTTGTTTCGGGTATACTAGTTTTTTGTTGTTGGTCTTTTTCCTGATGCTCAGCCTTTTTCCTGCAGTAGCGTAATTAGATGGCATGACACTTAAAGTTGCATATTTCATAATGAATAACTGAGTGATGGCCTAGATTTGGTGCAATATGATCTTTGATGATTAATAATCATGCTAGAATGAAGATCTATTTGTTATCAGAGATTTAGATATAAGATTGGATTCACCTGACTGGTTTAACAAATATAAACATATGATTGTAATATCTTGACATTGATGTATAGATATTTTTTACTGGAAAGAAGTCATTTCAAGTACAATTATTATGAGAGTTCTACAGATTTCTACTGGAGAGAGAGAGAGAGAGAGAGAGAGAGAGAGAGCTTAAATCATCATTTGCAAAATGCTATCATTCACATATAAGCTTCAGAGCCTCTTTACTAAACTATGTTGCAAAATAAACCCCTTGTAAGTTTTTCCTCCATTTTATTTATCAAAAAAAGTTCCATCTCATGTTTTATATGTACAGCTACCTGTGTGAAACTTATTATTAATTTGCTTACGATCTTAGGTAATGCTCGACATTGATGCATACAGAAAAATTTCGCCTCTTCTGAATTTTCTTGCAGCTATCTCTGTAAAATCTATTGCCAAAATAATTCCAGATTCTTTAATGATTTTCTTCATAACTCCTCAAAATACAAAAACATATCTCTGTTATTTTGAAAAATGGTATCATATTTAAGTCATCTGGTGGGGAAAAAATGTGTTTGATCTGTGCATCTTCTACCTGTAGTACTGTGCATTGCAAGCATAAGAACTTATTCATATCATTCAATATTTCTCTGGACCACTAAGTGTCTATGGTCAAGAAGTTTGAATTACAATTATTCTCTTTTTCAGATCCAGAAAGTCAAAACACTATATTTGTACCATAGCCGGCCTTCTTGGTATCAGTTCGTGACTGCTACTTTCTGCCATGCTAGCTGGTTAGGTCTCTTAACTGTTTAGAACCTCAGAGATACACTTGCTTCTTTTTTTACCTATGCTCTTAAATGAGTATGTCAGCCTACTAGACCTTTTGGCCTAACAAATGGTTCTACTTCCTCTAGGTAACTTTCAAATGACAATAGCATAAAGATTTCACTGTAGAATTAACTTTATTGCCAATAAATCCTTGCAGGCAACATCTCTCCAGCAACTTATTCTTCTTATACATATTTGGTAAGAACTCCTAATTCACTTTGAAATGCTATTAATTTTTCCAATGACATTTCTACATAAACTTAAATTCTAGAATTTTTTCCATTTTATTTCATTTATAAACAGGAAAGCTTGTTGAAGAGGAGGAAGGGAATCTTGCATTGTGGATCTCTTACATCTTGACGGGTGCTGGGGCAAACCTCATTTCATGGTTAGTTCTTCCAAGTTCCTCTGTATCAGTGGGAGCCTCTGGAGCTGTCTTTGGACTCTTTGCAATAAGTGTCCTTGTGAAGGTAAAGATCCTTGCTTATTCTGGATATAAGATTGCAGGTGTTGTTACTATGTCAAATTATCAATAATGTGCTGATATGGTTATTGCAGATGTCCTGGGACTGGAGGAAGATTATTGAGGTTCTTGTCCTTGGTCAATTTGTCATTGATAAGGTAAATATAACTGTACCTGGTAGTTTAGATATATCATTACTTTCTAGAAATAAAATCAATCAAATGTTACCATATACTGTAAATGATGGATAAAATCTGCTTAAACATTTTAAGAGCACTTTGAATGTTAAGTGGTTTATGGGTTCAATAACCTATTCATTTGATGAACGTGGAAGCAGTTCGGTAATTCAGTTTGCTGACTGGTTGGTTTTCATGTCAAAAATTCTTTAGGAAGAATGAGAGGTAAGCTGTATATGCTCACGGAGTGCTGGTGGGGGCAAGGAAAAAGAAGTTGAAAAGTAGGAGGATGAATGGATAGCATGGAATCCACCAAAATGCATACCTAAAACTCCCTGAAGCAATCATTTCGTGAATTTTACTATTCTAGGGAATGACCTTTTCTAATATATACATGTATATATTTTACTACAAATACAAGCAACTTAATCATTATGTATGAGTAACATTTCTTGTCAAATTCTACATTAGGACTCTAAGCTTATTTTCAATACCCATCACAATCAAGTTTAGAAATCTGAGCTACACCTCTATATGGATATAGAGTAATTTGTTTCTGCAGTTTGGTTCTCATCCTCTAGCTTTCCTGGGGCACAACATTGGAATGTTTCAAAGGAAGTTGAGAAATTGCAAAGATAATCCAAACATATTCAGTGCCTAACAACAACAACAACAGTAACAAAAGCCTGCATCAATCATCTACTACAATAATAAAGTTGAAGTCCAAGTTTGTCTGCTACTGGTGATAATGGTGATTGCAGAACTTCCAAGAACTATGATCTGTGAATAAAATTAATTTTTTGTTGCTTAGGCAAAATTACAATTCCCTAGAGGAAAAGGGTTGTCCTAAGTAGGTGGCATCCAAGGTGACAACATACTGAGGATTGTGTGCTGGCACTCACAACATACGAATGAATGCATACTACTACTTTTGAGCACATTGCTTACATTGCATCATGCATGGAGAATGTCTACACTGTTAACAACATGACCATCCAGTTAGAGATGGTTGCTAGTTGCATAAAAACAAAAGAAACCTGCAGGTGACTTCCATGCAGCCTTTTTTTTTTTTTCTTTCCTCGCTTAGAGTAAAAAAGAGGGTCTAAGCCCACCAAAATTTGCAGCTGTGTTAATTTCATGCAAATGCTTTTCTTATCAATGCCTCTTGATTAAATGTTGATCTGTTTGCTGTCATTGTTCCTAGGTTTTGGAAGCTTCAACAGGGCTGACTGATACTTGGGGCTGGGGCACAGGCTACGCTTTGCAGACCGTTAATCATATCGCCCATCTCTCTGGTGCTTTAATCGGTGCTGCTTTAGTACTGCTCATCAGGCGTATTCCTTCTCAACTTTCTGGCCAAGATGTCGAGGGAGATAAAAGAACTTGATTATGAATCAATATTGTCCAATATGTTTACATTTTCAATGGGACTTTTCGTTTGTTGTGATTAATGTATCGTTTATTTGGTCATTTGAGTCCATCTCTCATGCGTGTAGTGAGTTTTTTTCACTCCCTGACGCCCAACTCCAAAATAAAAATAAAAATAGAAATAAATATCTCGAGCCTGACTCATTTTCACCTCTACTCAAGGGCAGGTTCAGATTGTAGGGATGATCATATCTCTAGCACGAGTATAGTTCAAAAAATTAGAAAATAAAATATTCTGTAGGGTTCATGGGTAGGCTTTGTCTTATTGTCAGATTCTACGATGCAATTCAATCTACCATATTATTCAACTCTCAAAAGATATGCGGAAGATATGCGGAACAGACACCGTGATTCATCACGAAGGAAACTCTAGATGTCATAGAGGAGTGGTTGGGCCTCCAATCACTTCACCTAGTCTTGGATTCAGCTAATAATGATAGCAAAATTTTTCTCTATGAAAATTTTTTCCATCTACAGTTCTTGCTCAGCATCGATGATGCTCGCCTAAATGGTTCGAAACTCAACTCCTAGGATGGAAGACTCAAAATGATATGAGCCTCCTATCACCAGCAACCTGACGTTCAAACCCCGAATGATATAGCCAATGCCACTTCTGCCATTCCTAATACTATCATCAAAGTTAACCCTGACAAATTCCAAAGGAGGAAGGTCTCAGGAAATGAAAAGAACCCTCCGGGCAGTACCAAAATAGCATGGGACTCCTAGGAATCTAAGATGTCAAGGGATGGACCCACAACGTCAAAGCAGTTGTACTCCATAGCTAAGCAAATGGCTCTCTCCAGCACTCGATGCACAGGCACAACATCGAGTTCGAAGATCAGGCTGTTCCTAAAAAGTCAAATTTGATAGACGATATGCTATCCTACCTCCCCAAGTATAGGTTGACACCTTGGCTGTACTCTGATAGATCGCATCCATGAAGGGGTCCAGGCAAAGGTTGCTACTCACCCCCTAAAGCTGACCAAATGTCATCCTCTAAATCAATCTCACCCTTAGACAATGCAGGAGGGCATGCTTAGTTGACTTGTCCTTCAACTCGCCAATCAAGCAAAAAACTAGAAACTTCATGCCCTTGTCTCTGAGTAATGTACACGTCGAAAGCTGATCTTAAGTAACCTTCCAAAGAAAGAACCTCATCTTAGGATAAGCAACCAATCTCCAGATCTAAGCAGCCTCGATTCTTCTATTTAGCGTAGGCCTGCACATCTCGAAGAGATCTCTCATAAGAGCTTTTGGGCAATACGATCGGTCCCATACCCTCAATTCCTGGCTCCGATGGATGGAAATTGGAATGGTGAGAATCTGATCAATGAGCTGACCACCAAAGAAATGAATGATATTTTGTGCTCTCTAGCCTTTGGCATCGGCAGTGAATAAATCATAGATCCATAGATGGTCGTCCACCTCCATACTGACATAGGTTGACCAACAAGAGAGGAGCAAGCTAGAAAATCATGCATCTTGGCTCACATCAATCAATGTCGCATCCCCAATCAACTATTTGACCTAAGCTAATACTACTGGGGTGCGAACACAAATCTTCTTTTAGATAAAGGAGTAGCTTGATCAGTCCAAATCTGGGACTCCCTGACTCTATTTCCTATATCTAGCCCTCATCATCCTACTCCACAAGCAATCAGGTTGGATGAGAAATCTAGCGGCGTGTCTTGCAATCATAGCTTTCCTCTTGACCAACAGGAATTGAATCCCAAGACTTCCATCCCTCATAGGCTAGCAGACCATCCTCCAGGATACTAGGTGAAGCTCATGACCATCATGCCATGAGTCTCACAGGAAGTTCTAAAATAATTGCTCCAATCCCCTGAGATAAATACTCGGTACAACTATGTTCGCTAAAAGATAAATCGGAATAAAACTCAGGACCAATCACACGAGGATAGTCCTGCCCATCATAGAGAGAGTATTGGCTTACCAGCCCTCAAGGCGATCTTGGACCTGCTTCTCCATGGGTTTACAGTCGGCCCACTGAAGTCTCCACCTCATGATAGGAACAATCAGATAAGTCAGGCTCCCGATCTACTCTGGGATCCTTAGCCTATCTCGAATTGTCTGCTTCATCTAGACCTTTATCTTGGGGCTAAAGATGATCGTAGACTTCTATAGGTTCACTAGCTAGCTAGAAGCTCAACAGTAGGCCTCAATAATGGTCGCAAAGCATCTCACGTTCCAAATCGAGGCCTGGACAATAAGTAGGTAGTCATCTGTAAAAAGAAGGTGCAAAAGCAACTGAGCCCTAGGGATGGGCTAGTGGGGCTCTAGCTCTAACCCTTGAATTATGGCTCTCAAAGCATGGGACAAAGCATCAACACATAAAATACATAGGTAGGAGAA
Source organism: Cocos nucifera (assembly GCA_006176705.1). Lineage (NCBI taxonomy): Eukaryota > Viridiplantae > Streptophyta > Magnoliopsida > Arecales > Arecaceae > Cocos > Cocos nucifera. Next base: position 535,970 of record QRFJ01000089.1, on the reverse strand, counting down.
AAGAGGAAAACCTTGATGAAGCCCGTCCATTGAGTGAAAGAATTCTTTCAGGGAACTATTGATCAGCTTGGCAAAGCTTGGGATCTCCATATAGTCCACGACCAATCTAATCCATCTATCTTGAAGCCGAGCTCTTGTAGTGTCCCGCACAAAAAATGACAGCTCATCCAGTCATAAGCCCGCTTCATGTCCAGCTTGATTGCCATTAGGCTCCAACGAATGGGGGCTCACTACAAATCATGCATGAACTCCTGGATGAGCAAGATATTATTGGTGATGCAGTGGCTACTAACAAAAGCATCATGCTCCAGACTGATCAGATAAGACACAATTGGCTTCAATCATCCAACCAAGACCCTAGCACATACTTTATTGAGAGTGGTACAAAGATCGATCAATCTAAAGTGCCTCAGGACAGACGCATCAGCTCTCTTTAGGATGAGGCTGATCAACATCTTCTTTTACTCCTCAAGAAGATATTTGAACTCAAAGACCATCCGTACTGCCTCCACCATCTCCTCCCCAATAATAGGCTAGTATCAATAGAAAAAGAGAGGGAGAAATCCATCCGACCCCAAGATTTTATCCTTTTCAAGAGATCAGAGGGCCCTACACACCTTTATAGTAGACACTAGATGAGTTAGGGCCTCATTCTCCTGATCAAAGATGCGGCTCATAGGTTGAGACCCCTGGAAGGAGGCATCCCTACACAAAAGTATAGTCCACGTGATCTGAAGAACTGGAGAATCTACCTCATAATTTTATCATTGTCATCCACCATTCTACCATAGCTCTTCCTCAATTGTTTGATGCGATTGGCAGATCTCCAGATCATCATAGATTGATGAAAGAATATGATGTTTTAGTCACCCTCTTTGATCTAATATATCCTTGATTTTTGCCTCCATAGCATCTTATATTGTCTCAGCAAAGAATAGTGCACCGAGAGCTTGTGATAAAACCCCTTAAGTTAGGCTCCTAGAGGCTACCTCCTGGTCCTCTCTCATCTGCAACTCTGTAATGTCTGCCTCCACCTCCTCAATCCACTTGGAGATATCACCAACCTCAAGATGGTTTCACTGACGGAGCATGCACCTATCTAGCTCTAGCCTTTGGGTCATCTGATACCTCACATCCCCATAAATTGGTATCCTCCATACCTCACTAATCAGATTCCATGATCTCGGATAGAAAGTCTAGAACTTCTCAAACCTAAATGGAGCCCTTAGCATGCACGGGCCATCAATGGTGATGAGAATCAGGCAATAATCCGATGCGATCCTCGAGATGTGCTGAACCCGAAGCCTAAAAAGCATTGAAACCAATTGATGGTGGCTAGCACTCAATCAATCATCTCCCAAACATTAGAAATCTGAATTCAGAGTAATCAAGATCAATCAGGCCCATATCATCGATGAACTTTTTGAACTCTCTAGAATTAATACTATCTGCATACTGCCTACCGCCCATCTTCTCGTGGAATCCCATAATGCACTTGAATTCCCCATCATAAAGGAAGGCAAGCCCTATAACAGCATCATGAAAATCTTGTTCTAAAGCATCCTCCACTTTCTGTACTCGATGCTCACATATACTATAGATAGAAACCAAGGGCCTCCAGTCTACTTTGAGATGAGTAAGGCTACATACTGTTTGCATCTATGGAAAGCATCCACCTTGATTGAGCTACATCTCTACATCACCAGGATCCTCTCTTGAAAAATTTCTTGACTCCACCGTATAAGTGCTCCATGCCAACGGAATCTGCTATCTAGCACGGGCAAGACTCACCTCAAAAGCCTAGTCTTGAGCATGACATAAATATTAGGACAATGCTGTTAGATAATTCCACCAAACGTCATCTAGAGCAAGGGCTTCCTGAGTCTCGGATATTCCAGATCATGAGCCTCATTGTGATAACTAGTGGGAAAGGAGATCCGCACCAGTACCCCCCTCAGCTTGAATGTCTGCCTCAATCCAAACTGCCACCAAATCCATTGCTAATGAACCCTCCCCCACCCTCTGGATGGCCTGCCTTAGCCGGACTACCACATCCCCATGGTTCACGTCCTAACCATCCACTGAAGCATCCATATGCATCAAGTCTTCTTCCCCGAGAGGCATAGGGTCACACTCCATCAAGGGCTCTAGCCCCTGCTTAGAATGCCCCTCCTCAATTGGGGCACTAGGATCAATTGCCAACTCCTCTATCTGAAATGGTGCCTTTTCCTCCTCTCTCGGGTCTTGATTGAGAAGATGAAAACCCTAGGGCCTTCATAGCCAGCTACTGACTCTGCCAGGGCCTTCGGGAATGCTAGGGCCTTGCCTTTGGCCCTATTCTTCTTCATTGAACCTCTTTTGGATCCAACAAGTTTTGCTTCCCACCCACTAGGCCTCACAAGCACCCGATCTGCATTAAAATTAGGGGGCCAGGTGAGGTTGGGCTGGGTTGAACTAGCCCCCGAAATCCCAGCCAAGCCGGTCTAAGATCCAGAGGGCCCCCATCCGCCACAATGTCCCTAAATGGGCCGTTGCCCGCGCCCCAACCTAGCACCAATGGGCTGAACTTACTGGCAGGCCGAACTGCACCCAAGCTCAAGCTCGAATCACTCCTTGCACCAATCTTGGCAACCTCTTTGCTCGATCCAGTCATTGATCAGGCCTGGATCAGGAAGGAGATCATTGACATGTGATCTTGGCTTGATCGAGCCATCGAATCTAGTTGTCGGGTCAACCCGATCCGAGCCCATCTGAATCAGCTTTTTTCTAAGTCGACTCACCTTAGGCTCCAATTCAATAGCCCAAGTTGACTCAGCCTCCTTCTTCCCTAAACTAGTCGGCACCTCTAGCCTGGGCAGCCATCATCGAATAGTCACCAGCCACAGACCTAGTGTGGCCCTCCATCTACTGCTCCCATCTCCTCCCCTCCAGCCTAGATGACATTCTCCGAGCATAGGCCACCCGCCGAGCCTCTCCTCCCCCAAATGGGCATACCTCCTTTGGAAGATGGAAGCATCCATATTAGAGACAAACACCATAGAAGTTTTTGTACACAAACCTCTGCCAGAAAGGGCCCTTTGGTCCCTTGATTAGCACCACTATCTTAGCGGTCGGGAAAGGTTGATCTTCATACACGTCGGGCAAATCTGAGCCTCCTCTGATCTGTCATACATTTATCCACCAATGAAAGCTCCTTGACCAAATGGAGGACTCCCTAGATCGCTGCCTCCTTCTAAAACTCCACCAAGAGTTGCCTCCCTCCAAAACTCCAAGAGTTGCGGCAATCAAACCCAAACTAGTGTCAATCGGATGGCCCCCTCTAACAAGAAGAAACTAGGCCGCCATGGCTCCACCGTTATTGGTTGACCATCCATGGCCGGTGGAGAACCAAATCCCTCTCCTTGACCTCCTTGAATCGAAAGAGAAGATAGCCCTTCTCGAAACCGTAGCCCATGGCCGATGGAGAACCAAATCTTTCTCCTTGACCTCCTTGAATCGGAAGAGAAGATAGCCCTTCTCCAAACCGTAGCCCACCACCTCTCCTTTCAACCCAGCTTGTAACCAAAAATCCCTAGCCATCGATTCCATTACCACTCTCTAGCTAAGGCTCCTCGCCAACATTGTCGAGAGTGTCCAATCCTTCAATTTTTCCCTCACGTCCTTCTCTGAGAGCTTGACCACCTCCAAAAACCATCTAATGAGCTCCTCCATCTCCTTCGATGATAATTTCGATGAGATCCATACATTGTGCCTCTGTACCATCCTCTTTCAGCTCAATTTCGATCTATCCCCCACCTTTGAGGCCCTAGGATAATTTTTAGAATTACTCACTATTGGTATGGATAATCATCACTAGCTATATGGCACCATCAGAGAGATATTGATCCAAATGACTGCTAAAAATATGACAAGTATCAGTCTCAGATCAGCAAAATATCGATATGAAGCTCAAATTAATCCATACCATGGTCAGGTATGGCATATTAGTTTAAATATTCAGATCAGATCGATAATATACTAATGATCATCATAGCCAGATTGATAAATCACTACCCTTAACGATACTTTGATTCGCTATAAATCAAGATCGATCTTAAATCGACCTACAAATTAGCTATATAAGATGAGATAGCAGTTCACCATTTTGAAAACTGGTGGCCCACTTCCCTGAACAGCCTTTTCATAGGAGATTGAATTTATACCGACCACAACAATGATAATTCATTTGATAGCTGAGCACGAGATCGGGTTTATCCATACTATTGGCTTATTATTTTGAGATCAGCAAAAAGTTGACATCGCCAACAGTGGGAGAGTGCCGCCCAACTTTACCATGATAAGATTGGTCTAATACCGACCTCGTCTTATTAGTGACATCGATAAAACATCGACCTCGACATAATCCAAATACTAATCGAGCATCAGCCTCTTTTCAATCAAATCACGACTCTCCTCCAGCCACATTACAGTTAATTACCATCTAGACAAATGGCCTACAACTGCCATTCAGCTGGCCATTTTATTATAATAAACTAATGGTCTAACAAATTTTTCTTATAATCTAAGCAAATTTTTCTATAAATAAAGGGACAAGGTATCCTTCCGAAGGTAAGCACAAGATTCATAGAGTCAATACTCTACTAAAATCTGCTCTTGATTTTTTTACTAAAGAAAAATCGAACCACTTTTTCCTCAAATTCTCTCTTTTTTATCTTCCAACCTTTCATTTCTACTATCTATTCATAAGATCTCAGTTGACTTAAGCATCGGAAGGCCCTAAATTGAAGGATATCCCATCGATTTTTAAAACTTTTCTTATAGATTGGTCCGCAATCTATGTCGATCCAACTCTAAATCAACTCTCCAGTAAGTTCTCTCCAAGAATCTGAAGCCTTGCAGCAATATATCGGTGCTAGAGTAAGGGTATTTTATCTAAATTTTATAAAAATGATGAAGAAGCATAGAACCTGACTCCATCTTCTTCAGGAGCTTCTATGGAGATGGTTCAGTCCCATCTTTCGATAATAATTGACCCACGGTAGTTTAATTTTTTGGTACAGTAGGTCCAGATCCTCACCAATGTCGTGCAATAGCTCCAATAAATAATGGAGCAATGATAAAAATCTATTCTCCAAAAGGCTATATCGCAAATCAGCCATCTTCCAGCCCCTCAAGAATTCTATCAAAAGCATCTTCTTAATCAAGAAGAATAATCTTATGAAGTTGAATCGATCCCCTACAGCAAAAAGTCATTATGGAAGGCAGGTCTTAAGCAAAAGTTTTAAGATCTTGAAAAAAGATCAAAAAAGGTACAGCTTGAAAGATCTTCTCAGAGTAAGAAGGATTTTCACCTCATATCTCCATTCTCTATAAAAATTCTAAGTGAACTGGTCCCCTCCCGATTCAAAATGTCTACGTTGGAGACATTTGATGGTTCCACGAACCCTCGAGACTATCTTGAGGGGTATAAAGATATGATGAGACTTCAAGAAGCATCTGACATCCTTCTCTGCATGGCTTTCCCCATCACTCTCAAGAAGTCCACGAGAGTATGATTTTTCAGACTCCACTCAGGGTCCATTTCATTCTTTGATCAGCTGAGCAGGCTATATATGGCCTATTTTGGAAGCAATCATCTTCACTTAAAGCACTTGGACAGCCTTTTCTTTGTAGTGTAGCAAGAGGATGAGTCCCTTCGTGAGTATATGGCCTGTTTCAATATAGTCATTCTGGAAGTAAAAGACTTCAACGAGTCCATCACCATGTCGGTCTTGAAGTAAGGACTCAGGAGCTATCGTCTGGTCTTCTTCCTCAACAAGAATTTTTTGAAGAACTATAAGAAAATGTTAACCTAAATCTAGAAGTATGCCCATGCAGAGGAAGAAGAAAAATTAAACAAGAAAGAGAAAAAGAAATAAAGAAGAAAAGAAGTAGCCCCATGAGGAAGAACATGGGAACCAGAAGAGCAACAGCAAACCATCCTAAAAAATTCGAGGTTTTGGAACCTCCCTAAAAAATTTGATAACTATACTTTTCTATCCGCCCCTTGATCGTAGATCTTGATGGAGATTGAGAATCAAAAATATCTTCATTGCCCTAATCCCATGAAGGCTCCTGCTACTAAAAGAGATAAGAATAAATGTTGCCACTTCCATCGGAACTACGAGCACGATACTGAAGAATATCGTCAACTCAAGGATGAGATTGAGTCTTTAATTCACCGTGGTTATCTTGGCATGTATGTCAGAGATCAAACAAATCAAGCCCTAGAACTGCACTAGAAGCCTGATGATGCCACTGAGAATAATCGACCGATTGCAAGAGTCATTAACATGATCTTAGAAGCTAGCGGTCTTCGAGAGACATCTAAGAGTGCTTCTCCTAAGAGATAGCACCCAAAAAATATCATATCCTTTTCTGATGATGATGCTCAAGAGGTTCAGACGTCCCATAATGATGCTGTTGTTGTTTTTATGACAATAACAAATTATGATATAAAAAAAAAATTTAGTAGATAATGAAAGCTTGGCTAACATGCTATTCTATGATACTCTCTTAAAAATGAATGTCCTAAGTAAATTAAGATAGATTGACATCCCACTAGTCAAATTTTTAGATGAGTTGATGGTAGTTGAAGGAGAAATTGTGCTGCCAGTCACTGCTAGAAAGGAACCCTATCAAGCAACTGTGCAACTTGTCAAAATACCATTTGCATATAATGCCATTCTTAGCCAACTTGAGCTCAACGCTCTTAAGCTGGTAGTTTTGACTTAGCACCTACTGGTCCAATTTTTTATCCAATTTAGCATCGAAGAAATGTGCGGAGATCAAATGATGGTCAGATAATAATTTTTGATTGCTTCAAAAATAAAAGAGCCCATCGGGAACCCACCAATCGATATTTCCGACCAAGAGTTTGAGAATGGGAATGAAAAATGATGAGGTGAATCTACTGAACCACTTATCATTGTCCCACTGAAAAAGATTCAAAAAAAACTATCCAGATAGGAGCTCGGCTGAATACCGATCTCAAGAAAAAATTAGTATCCTTTCTCTGGCAGAATGCTAATGTATTCGCATGGTCAACTTCAGATTTGCCTGAAATTCTTGTTGACGTTATTATGCATAAGTTGAATATTGACCCCAAACATCGATTAGTGAAATAGAAGAAAAGAAGCTTCACTCCAGAAAGACAGAAGGCAATAAATGAGGAAGTCGATAAGCTTCTGAAGGCAGGATTTATTAGAAAAGTGCAATATCCAAACTAGATAGCCAATGTCGTGATGGTCAAGAAGGCAAGTGGTGTATGGAAGATCTATATCGATTTTACCAATCTTAACAAAGCTTACCCCAGGTATAGTTTTCATCTATCAAAAATTGACCAACTAATTGATGCAACCTTAGGGCACATACTGTTAAGCTTTATGGATGCCTTTTCTAGCTACAATCAAATCATAATGGCTCCTGAAGATGAAGAGAATACAGCCTTTTATCACCAATAAAGATTTGTACTATTATAAAATGATGTCTTTTAATTTGAAAAATGCAGGTGCCATCTATCAGTACCTGATCAATAAGACCTTTAAGCACCAAATTGATTGTAATATGAAGGTATATGTTGACAACATGCTGGTTAAGAGTACAAAGGAAGATCGACATGTTATCAATTTGGAAGAGGCATTCGGAGAGCTCCGTAAACACCAGATAAAGCTTAACCTGAATAAGTGCACTTTCGGAGTTACGGCCAAAAATTTTTTTGATTTTCTTATAACCCAGAGAGGGATAGAGGCCAATCTCGAGAAAATCCAAGCGCTACATGAAATAAAGCCCCCAAGCTTCCTAAAAAAGGTGCAACAGCTTACTAAATGAGTGACATCACTTAGCAAATTTATATCCAGGTTAGCTGAAAAATACCTTCCATTTTTTAAAACTTTGAAGTAAATCAAAGATTTCATATGGTCAGAGGAATGTCAATCCATCTTTAACAAACTTAAGACATAACTTGGCTTAGTCCCACTACTGTCAAAACCAATCGAAGGTGAGGATTTATTCATATATTTATCCATTTCACCTAATGCAGTCAGCTCGATTCTAGTCTGAGATGATGCAGAGACGCACAGACTAATCTATTATATTATACCAATAAATTATTGCGAGATGCATAAACTTGATATTCTAGAATCAAAAAAATAATATATTCTCTAGTCACAATAGTTAAACAGCTTCGATCATATTTCCAAGCTCATTCTATCATCGTCTTGATGGACTAACCATTGAGATCGATCCTTCAATGATCTGGCATATTCGATCGATTGACCAAATGGGCCATCGAATTAAGTGAATTTGATATTTATTATCAGCCTACACCTTCCATGAAAGCTCAGGTGCTGTTCGACTTCATGGTGGAATGTTTAATACCCAAAGAAGATTTGATCCCGGGAATCTAGGAAGAAACTACTGAAGAATCTTATTGGCTTTTACATGTGGATGGAGCCTCCAACGTCCAAGAGAGTGGAGCTGGCCTGATTTTGGCTAGTCTAGAAGGAGTTGTCACTGAACATGCTCCGAGATTTAATTTTAAAGCTTTCAACAATAGAGCCGAATATGAAGCTCTCATCGTAGAACTTAGAATGACAAAAGAGCTCAACATCAAGAAACTCAGGATCTTTACTGACTCCCAGCTTGTCATTAGACAAGTATGAGGCCAATACGAAGCCAAAGATTATGTTATATCTCAATATGGATAAGTATAATGATCTCAAAATCATTCAAATATCAAGATCAAAAAATGCCTAAGCTGATGTACTTTCACACTTGCCACATTGGAATTTTCCTACCTCAATTAGAAAGTATTCGTCAAAGTCCTTGAAAAACCTAGGATAGAAGTCCTAATAATTACTCAAGTAGATCATAAACGCAGCTGGATAGATCCTTTAATGGATTACATAGAAAAGAAAATATTACCCGATAATTCTGCTGATGCAAGAAAAATTAAGAGGCAAGCTTTATGGTACATCATTCTAGATGAAAAACTATACAAAAGATCATTCTCTTTTCTACTACTTTGATGTTTAAGATCCTCAAAGGCCGATTATGTCCTTCGAAAGATTCACGAAGGAATCTATGACAATCACTTGGAGGGCAGGTCCTTGCCATATAAAATAATCCAACAGAGTTATTACTGGCTGACCATACAAAAAGATGCTACTAACCTTATCCATAAGTGTGATCAATGCCAAAGAAATGCAAATATTCAGCACCAACTGGCTGCCAAACTCATATCAATTATGGCTCCTTGGCCTTTCATCTTCTGGAGGATGGATATTCCTGGATAATTTACCATGGCAATAGAACAAAGAAAATTTCTGATGGTCGCTATTGATTACTTCATAAAATGGGTAGAGGCTGAGCCACTGGTGCAAATCACTGAGAAAAAGATATGAGATTTCATCTAAAAATCAATCATCTGCTATTTCAGTCTTCCTTGGATGATTATTATCAATAATGAAAAGCAATTCGATAATGCAAAATTCAAAAAATTCTGCTCTAAGCTACACATCAACCACAGATTAACCTCAGTAGGGCACCTACAATCTAATAGAGAAATTGAGGTCACAAATCAGATAATTCTTCAAGATCTAAAAATTAGGCTCACTAAAGTCAAAGATCTCTAGGCTGATGAACTATACAATGTCCTCTTAGCCTATAGAACCACTCCCAGACGATCAACTGGAGAAATACCTTTCAAACTCATATTTGGATCAGAGATAGTGATACTTATGAAAATCAGCCTTCCGACATCAAGAGTGGAAAATTTCTATAAGAAAAGTAACTTAGATCAACTGAAAATTGATCTCGATCTACTGGAAGATACCAGAAAAATGGCTTAAATTTGCATGACAATCTATAAATAAAAGATGACCAGATATTACAACACCAGAGTAAAGCCAAAGATCTTTCATAAAGGTGATTTGGTCCTCCACCAAGCTGAAGTTTCAAAATCTTTAGAATAAGAAAAACTCATCCCAAATTGGGAAAGGCCATATCGAATCATTAAAGTAATATGATTAAGGGCATACATAATCGAGAATTTAGATGGCTCAAGTATTCTAAGAACATGAAATGCTGAGAATCTTAGAGTGTATCATCAATGAATCCTAAATAAAGGCTGAAAATTTTGTCTCACTGAAGACGTCTTTTCAAAATATTGAATTTTTTCGATCACTTTAGTAAAAAATTAAATAAATCTAGAGAAAGCTATACTCCAATTGGACGAGGATAAACTGTTCCATAGAGAAAATCAATCCTCAGATCGGTAAAGCCCCGAGGGACATAAAAGAAGATAAGATCTTTCTACCATTGAAATTAATCTTCAGATCGGTAAAGCTCCAAAGGATACAAAAAAAGATAAAATTTTTCTATCATTGAAATCGATCTCTAGATCGGTAAAGCCTTAAAAGACATAAAAAGAGATAAGATCTTCCTACCATTGAAATCGGTCTCCAAATCGATAAAGTCTTGAAGGATACAAAAGGAGATAAGATCTTCCTACCATTAAAATCAATCTCTAGATTGGTAAAGTTCCAAAAGGCACAAAAGAAGATAAGATCATTCTACCATTGAAATCGATCTCCAGATCGGTAAAGCTCCGAAGTATACAAAAGAAGATAAGATCTCTCTACCATTGAAACTAATCTTCACATCGGCAAAACTCCAAAGGATACAAAAGGAGATAAGATCTCCCTATCATTGAAAATGATCTCCAGATCAGTAAAATCCTAAAGGGCACAAAAAGAGATAAAAACTTTCTATCCTTAAATGCCGATCTTCGGATCGAAGTTATCTTGGATTTCTGTTAAATACCAATCTTCGGATCAAAGTTATATTAGATTTATGTTAAATACTGATCTCCGAATTGAGATTATCTTAAATTTTTGTTAAATACCGATCTTCAGATCGAGGTTATCTTAGATCTCTATTGAATATCGATTTTCGGATTAATACTATTCTGAAATTTTATAAAACACCAATCTCATGATCGAGGTTATCTCAGGTTCTAATAAAATACCCAGTCTACAAAAATATTCTTCAAATAACTAGGAAGCAGTCTGTTAGGTTTCTATAAAATGAAAGAAAAATTGACCAACCAATTTTGGATTCAAGTAGAGGTACTCCCACACTTTTATCAAGTTTTAATTAAAAATTCAATTTATTAGTTGAATATGATTTCATGCACATATTTACTGAGGCAATTCACATAGTGATCCGACTCAAGTCAACTAAAATAAACTTGATTAAATATTTATTATTATCTATTATACATGACATAGAAAAGTTTCTTGAATAAAAATTTTTGTGCCTCACATCGAGCTACATTAAATCAGAAATATCTGACGTCACACATAAATATGGACAATCATATAAAAAGAAAATCTTCATTTCATCAAAAAGGTTCTTATAAAAAGCCCGAACCGGGTTGATACAAAAGATATGGTAAACAAAAGAAAGAAAGTGAGACTACAAAAAATCAAGCATTTGCCTGAGAAACTTTTGCAGGAGCACCTCTAGTGATATAATCTTCACGACTGGGATCTCGGTAGGAGCTGGGACTTCGATGGGAGCAAGAACTTCAATAGGGGCTCAAGCCTCATCAGAAAGATGAAGCTGGTCAGCAGCCACCTTGGGGATAGACTGAGATGCACTTACAGGAGAAGCCGCATCTGGCACTGGCTAGGCGGCTGCCTCCGACACCAATGCAAGACCGGACTCTTGGGTAACATCGCTTAGTCTAAGTTAGGGAAAAGCTTTTCAACTAGACTTTTGCAGCTATTAAACCCACTATCGAAGGTCTTTCTCGAAGCCTCCATGACTTCCTCTTGAGAAGACTCGGAGGACTTATAATCCTCCACAACTCCAGCGGTAGCAGCTTTCAATCACTCCACATTCCTTTGGTACACCAGGAGGAGGCAGGAGGGCCTTGTCTCGAGCGGCCACCATCTCGTTCTAAGAGAACACCATCTCCTCTAGCTTCTTCATTTTGGTCTTCAGCTTAAGAATCTTGGAGATCTCCTGCTGCAGCTCCAATAGCCTCTTTTCTCTTTCATTGACCTTCCTCTGATGATCCATCAACTCTTATTTTTCTCTTTTATTATGGCCAGTTTCTCCTTAAACTGTTTCTTTAACTCCTCAGAGACTTTGGCCTCCTTCGCGACTTTTTCTTCCACCGCCTTCAAGCAGTCCTTTGTAGACTGCAATATCTCCTCCATGAATTTCTTATTTTTAGCTAGCCACACCATGTGCTTAGTAAATAGCCTGAAGTACTAGACGGCCTGACACAAGAAAGAAAAAGAATGATTGCAGGTCGGTAAAAGACCGATGTCCAGAAAAAGAGGAAGAGAGAAAATCTTACATCCAGAATGCTGCTGAAACCATAGTTGACCAGCTCCTCCGACCCAAGATCTCTTCTATGGATATTCAAATCCCGCCGTGGCATCACAGCAAACAGCATGTCCTTGCCGAGCATCGCTGTGTCCTGTAAAAAGGCTTGGGCAAGATCAAATTTATTGGTGGAGGTTAACGGTGGGTCAACCTTAGGAATGCTCAACTCTCTAGAGGGCCGAGCTTGGCAAATGGGTGCCGAGGTAGGTGCAGTTGATGGACTAGACATTGATGGTGCAGTAGCTAAGCCTGACCTTGAGCAAGTCACTGGCTTCTTGGGAGGTGGATAGACCACCTCGATAGATTGCCAATATCCCCGAGACATTGGAGTTGATGTAGGAGAAGAGGGTGCTGATGGGCGCCGCATCGATCACCTGCATTCCTGAAGTAAAAATCGAGGCAGATCAAAGAGATGCTGAGCTAGAGACAGCTGCATCCTTCTATTTTCCTCTCTTCGTAGGAAGAAGGCTGGAGGGCTCTAGCTTCCTCTTCCTCTGCTCGCCAATCTTTTGGAGTTGAATCTCATGAGTGCAGCCACAACAAAAAGAAATGAGTTGATAAAAAAAACTATATACATAAGAATCTAAATGAGACCTAGCAACAGACTCCCCCTGCGGAGAGATATGGCTGATGCCAGAGTCGAACAATGACTGATCCATCATCAATTAGCTAAACTTGGACACCTTTATACTCAGTAGCTCTTTAAAGGCTTCTTTGTTCCTAGGTAAAACTTGCTTATAGAAGTTCCAGTTAAGTCAGAGCTTACCCCAACTATGATTGAAATCTTAGAAAATATTAGAAAAAATAAAAAAAAGACTTTTCCAATCATAGATAGAGGAAGAAAGGGAAGGACTGAATTTACAGTAAGATCGGAATGAGAAGTACCACCAATCCTTCTCTATTGGGTGCTTCTTTAGAATGAACAATGCTCTGAAAAGAAAATTTTAAGCTTAATGGCGGTAAAACTGCAGCAAATGATGAAAATTAAGATGATCCTAATGGCATTGGGAGTGACTTGGGTCAGATGCAACCTATAAAAGTCTAAAATATTACAGATAAAAGGATGCAGAGAAAAACATAGTTTGGACCGAAGTGCTTCATCATAGAAGGCCACACAACTCTCAGGAGACTGTGTGACACATCACTTGGATTGGGAGCTATGAGTTGAAAATTCTTAGGGATAAAATATTTTTTTCTGAGCTTCTCCAGATCGACATCTATTAAGATGGAAGGCTCGATACACGGACTAAAATAGTCCAAAAATCTTCTCACCAGAGATTCTGAATCATCATTACCAGAAGTATTGGCCTCGATAATCGCCTGAGATGGATCACCCATCTCAAGTGTAAATCAAGGCTGAGTCGACCAAATTTTATGGTCACTTGGGACTCTCTCCCCTTCTACCACTTCCAAGAGAAGTACTCTCTTGAGAAGACATGATTGAAGGAAGGAGAAGAAAGAGCAAGGGAGATGAAGGACTAAGGAAGAAAGATGATAAGGGAAAGAGAAATCCCATGCAAAAGACACTCTAAACCTAAAAATGGAAAGGAGAGATCTACCTAGGGAGAAAAAGAACTTTCTCCTTTGGATCTGATGGCTCTCCTTAACTCCGACAATCACTGAAATAACTTTCGTCGTCAATTGCCTAGGCGCAAGGAAGCTTCTGGAACCTTAATGGCAGGATCTTCACACCAGAAAAATAGTAGTAAAATGACAATGAAAATTGACACCACTCTATATACAGGGAGAAGCAATGGCCCAGATCGATCTGCCTACTGTTGGATTCAATCCACTTATCAACAATCCAAAGAGATTGCAAAAAGATTGTTTTATCGTATCTGCTCGGATCAAGCCATGTAGACTCAATCTATGTAGTGGTTCAATTGGCCAATGAAAAAAATGACACGTACCTCAAGTCGTCTAGGTTATAGTAGGATAGCTAATGATGATTTTGTACTCTTCCATGCTTTCCTAAATGCTAGGTACGATGGATACGACAATATTTCTTCAAACAAGATGGTGTGTCGCTTTAAATTATTAAAAAATTAAATCTGGCAGCCACATGACATAATTTTCAATGAGAAAAATTAATTGATGCTTTTTGAAAAATAACTTTCCACATCCATCGTAGAAAATTTCACTCTAAGTTTGAAAAGTGGGGGGCGATACGAATAATCATCACTAACTATATGACACCATTAAAGAGGTGTTGGTCCAAATGACTGCTAAAAATATGATAAGTATCAGTCTCGGATCAGCAAAATACCGATATGGAGCTTAAATTAATTTGTATCGTGATTAGGTATGACATATTGGTTTAAATATTAGGACCAGATCAGCAATATACAGACGATCATTGCAGCCAAATCAATAAATTACCGCTCTCAATGACACCTTGATTTACTATAAATCAAGATCGATCTTAAATTGACTTGTAGATTAGCTATACAATATGAGATTAGCAGTTCACCATTCTGAAATTCAATGGCCCGCCTTTCTGAACAGCACTAGAAGATCGAATTTATATCAACCACAATAACGATAATTCACCTGACAGTTGTTGAGCACGAGATCAGTTTTATCCTTGCTACCAACTTATTATCCTGAGATCGGTAAAAAGTCAATGTCGCCAACAGCAGGAGCATGCCGCCCAACTTTATCATGACGAGATTGGTCTAATACCAATCCCATTTTATCAGCAACATCGGTAAAATACTGATCTCGATATGATCCAAAAATCAATTGAGTGCCGGCCGCTCTCCAATCAAATCACGGCACTCTTCCAACCGTATTACAGCTAATTATCGTATGAGCAAATAGTTTATAGCTACTATCTAGCTGGCCATTCTATTATAATAAATTAACGGTCTAACAAATTTTTTTTAAGATCTAAGCAAATTTCTCTATAAATAGAATATTTTTTTGAATGTAAGCATAAGATTAATAAAATTAATACTCTGCTAAGATATTCTTTCGACTTTTCTACTGAAAAAAGATTGAAATATCTTGTACTCAAACTCTTTCTTACGTTTTTAACTTTTTATTTTCACTATCTGTTCATAATGTCTCAACTGATTTAAACATTGAAGAATTCAAAATTAAAAAATATTTTATTAATTTTTAATTTTTTTTTTATAAATTAATCTATGATCTATATTGATTCAATTTTAAATTAATTTTTTAGCATAAATTTTTTTAAAAAATCTGAAAGCTTACGGTAATACTAGCCATCTACACTAGTGCCGCCACCGCTGCGATCAAGTAGATCTGGCGATCCAACGGAAAGGTCCACGACGTTAATGTACACAGCAGAAGATACTGCGTGAGAATGATTCTTTCATTCACGGCATCGGCCATTGAATTGTGCGATGGGACCCAATGGTTGATGTCACGGAAGAAGGCACGCGGGCGAGGCTGGGCATCGATTCAATGAGTACGTGACAGCAAAAGTCGCCGCTATCTAGTCTTCTTCTGGCCACCTGCCTTCCCTTCCTCCAATAAAAGAAACATCCCAACCTATCCATGTCGGAACCAGACCAAACCCCCCCTTCTCCCTCTCCCTAATGTTGAAGCTATGGAGATGGTACCGCAACTGCCTCGCCGTGCATCCGGTGAAGACCCAGATGATCAGCTCCGGGTTCCTCTGGGGTCTGGGAGACATCGGAGCTCAGACCGTCACCCATTCGACCACCGTAATCTCCGATCAAGAAAACCCTCGTGTTCTTTCGTTCTCTTTTTTTCTTTTTCTCTGAATTTTTTATGGTTGTTCTTGGGGTAGATGCCGCCCGTTTCTTCGTTTAATGAAAGATGGGATTCTAGTTCTTGGTATGTATTTGATTCGTTTCTTTTTCCGATGCCTGCATATTCCTTCTTATAGCGATCCTTGAGATTCTTTTTACCTTCTGCTGTGATATCTTTTTTCGAAAGGAAAAATCGATACAAAAGCAGTAAGACTATGAAGCTCGGATGTGCAAGATAAAATACCGGTTGTTTACCGTAGCGACCGAGCAATTTTTTGGAATATATATATATATACATACATACATACGTATATACGTGTACATATACATACGTATATATGTGTACATATACATACGTATATACGTGTACATATACATACGTATATACGTGTACATATACATACCTATATACGTGTATATATATATATATGTATATATATATATATATATATATATATATATATATATATATATATGTATATGTATATATATATGTATATGTATATATATATGTACATATATATATATATGTATATATATATATAATCTTTATGCGCAGAGATGGAATTTGATACTGTTGCCTCTTGATATTTTTTCAAGATTGTGTTATTACTATTTCTTGATAGGTGGTAGTGGGCCGATTTTTCTTGATTTGTGTATGCTGTATCGAGTTGTAAATGTTTAGTTATTTAAAATGTTAAGGATGGCAATTTGGGTTACTTATGCTGAAGAGCTATCATATTGGGAGTTTGAATGGGAGAAACCTTTAGTAAGAAAAGATTGTTGGTTGATGATTCGAAAAAGTTGTCACTGTTTGATCAAAATAATTCTTGGGGAGTAATTTGTATAAGCATCACTGCCACAGTTCTTGATGCTAATGTTTATGTGCCCCGTAAATTGGATACCTGTTACGCTAGCGATTGCATGATATACAAGATATTTCCATATTTTTTTTTCTAGAAGCAATGTTTAGGTTCATGTTTAGTTATGAGTACAAGGATCAGAAAAAGATAAATAAATTGTCTGAAGTCTATCATTACATGTTTGGCCTACATACTATAATAGTGAAATCAAAAATCCAAAATTGGGTGTGGGATTGAGTTCAAGAGTTCAAAGAGGGTATAGAACCCTGAATAGATGATTCTGATCACTAAGATTTGTGCTATAATGCTTGTAGAAGATGGTTCTTTGATCCTATATGGTTGTGGTTGAAGGTAACATAAATGCGAAAAATATCTGAGTAGGAAAAACAGAATTTAGCTGGATTCAAAGACTCATGTTAGGGAAGTAGATATTGACTCTGCTCTAATCCTTTATTTAGCAAATATTCTATTTTTATTGGTAGAAACATTCCAATTGCCATCCATGATTAGGGCAGAAGTGGAATGCTCATGGTCAGAAAAGATACACTTAGAATCTCTTGCAGACATGGTGGAAGAATGTTCACAAGAAAGAAGAAAATGTTGGACTAAAGTTTCAAGTGTAGTATAAGTGTGGTAAATGATGGGACAAATATATTGGCTAACAAATTGGTACAGAGGATTCATTTCATTATGTAAAGTTAGCTATCAGAAACATTTGGAAGTGTCCTGGCAATGAGAAATCTTCGAGATTGCATTGCATGAAACCTGCATAGAATATTGAAGAAAATAATTCAATAATGTAGAAGACATAAAGTGATGTGGCCCCATGGTAACACAGAGAACACCTAGCATGTGCAGTCCGTATGCAAGCAACATTAGATGCGTTAACAATAATCCAGCATAAAATTCACCATCAAACAAAAAGCCAAGATCCTAATGATTCTGTAACTTCAAAATTTAAGTTTAAAGGAAAGTAGCTGCTTGATCATATAATAAGCGTACAAAAATTTTTGGCCAACAAAAAACAAATTCAAACATTTGCTATTGCAATCTAAACTTCTAAGGAAGTATCATTTTTCAATTGGTTTTTTAGACAAAGTGAACTATATCAAAGTCCTTGCGCGCTTAAACATCTAGCTTTCATCAGTAAACCAGGAGTTATGAGTTATTTCTATAAAATATATATCAGAAGTCAGTGGAGATTCTTTAGATGGAGATCTAGGATTTATCATTATTTTTATGCATGTTTATATGTTTCTTTTATTATTATGATTGTTATTGTAAACAATATCTAGTTTGACAATCTCAGGTGACAAACCTTAGGTTTAGAAGCAAGGTTCATATAATATTTTGAACTATCAACTTCAAGCTAAAAAGGTAATCCTCCATGTCTTGCATCTTCTTGCTCCATCTCTTTTTGTCATGCACCGATTCCAGCACTCGGATCGGCACGTGATACCACACACTCCTCAGGTCAAAATCCTAAAGAATATGCAAGACCTCCTCACTGCCCAGTCTCAAGCCCAATATGCTCTTCTAGAATTTGAAAAAAATAGAAAAGAGGGGGTGAGCTTTACGGGCTTAGTAAGTTACTAATATCTCTGAGGGATAAAGCATAATTACCTTTCGAATTATAACAATTTAGCAATAATATGCATCAATATAATTTTATTTCAAAATATGCCATGCACATCAGTAAAAATCAAAAATCTTCTCTCAGTCTTCGTTGACTACGGCCACGATCAACCTCATGACAAGGCACAGGAAAGATTAGCTCCTATATGTGGAACATTCAATCCACCGGCATGTACCAGAAAAAAAACTAGCTCTAGTTCACATGACCATGATTTGCCCCGTGACAAGGAAAAGAGATTAAACCTGAACGAAGAACATCCGATCCAATGACGTGCTACCAGTGATTAGCTCTGGTTGGGTTCAGAAGGACTAATTCTACCAGCGATTAACTCCGATTGGCTAGGCCCAGGAGAAACATGATTCTGACGTATGGCCAATGATCAATCCCGTTGGCTAGATCCAGATCATAATCTAACTAGAGAGTTTTTATCATGCTTTTGTCACAACCAATTTTCCATAAATAAAAAAACTTATCTTATAACAGTGTCAACTTAATTTTCATATAATTCAAAAGAGCAATAAAAATAATTTTTTTATTTAAAATTTCATGCATCGATGAACAATATATATTCTTTTCAGAGATCACGCAATTTTAAGAAAAATTATCTCTTTTAAAATTATAACATGTAAAAGTGTCATCATGCATGATCCACTTTTTCTCAATCACTTTTTATAAATAAATCCATAATTTCAAATTTTAATAATTTTTAAATATTTTATATATAAGAATCTAATTTTTAAATACGTAAATATATATGTTGGGGATAAATCCCGCTCCCGCCGAAGTCTAGTTCGATGCTCAGTCCGATGCAATCCATAGCCGCAAAAGAGCTTCAGCAGACGGGTCTTAATCGAACCCTTACAACCGGCCGAACTGCTCCCGAGCTCCTTCGGACTCCCAACGGCCGGGCCTCAGCCGAAGTCCTTCAACCGACCGAACTCTCCAGCGGCCGAGCTCCTTGAACTCCAAGCGGCCGGGCTTTAGTCCGAACTGCCCAGCGACCGAGCTCCTTCGAACTCCCAACGGCCGAGCTCTTGAACTCCAAGCGGCCGGGCTTTAGCCGAACTGCCCAGCGACCGAGCTCCTTCGAACTTCCCAACGGTCGGGCCTCAGCCGAAGTCCTTTAACCGGGCCTCAGCCGAGCTCCTTCGGACTTCTCAGCGGTCGAACTCCTCAGTGGTCGTCCCTCGGTCGAACTTCTAGCGACCGAGCTCCTTGCGAACTTCCAGCGGTCGAGCCTTAGTCGCGTACCTCCAGTCAGACACCCACGGAAGTCGAACTCCTTCCAAGCTTCCTCCTCAGGAGCCCGAACTCCTCCGAAATGGGCACACGACGAAGGCCTTCAACCCTTCATTTGGCTGGCTGTGCAGCCATCACCATAAGTCCGCCGCAAGCGATAGCGACCCGCTATCAGGTGGCGATGGCTGTCACCATCAACCCACCGCAGACGACACCTCCCCGAAAGACTGACTCCGCTGAACCTCGAGCGGTCCGCCAGCACGCGGCTGCAGCTGTCACCATCAATCCGCCGCAGACGGCCCCTCTCCGAGAGACTGACTCCGTCGAACCTCAAGCGGCCCGCCAGCACGCGGCTGCAGCTGTCACCATCAAGCTCCGCTATAAAAGGGACCCTCCAGATACGCTAATTTCTGAACTCTGATCTCTAAGCTCTCCTCTTCTCCTCCAAGCTTCGGAACTCATTCCGAGCACTCCATTCCTGTTGGCCAGAGCTAATTTGATCGTCGGAGGGTCCTGTCGGAGCTACCCCCCACCAGCTCCGGACGGGACTTTGTTTTGCAGATCCCCATCGGCGACCTCATCGGCCTCCGCTCAAGCAGACTCCGACGACGATCAGTTTCTGCGTAAACAGATTGACGCTAGGAGGGCCCGGCGACGATTTCTCTCTTAAAGAAAGCCGAGGTTCCCTTGTTCTTAAAGGAGTGCTCGGCAACGATTTCTCTCTTCCCACTCTAGAGATCTCTCTTCTTCCTCTTTCGAATTTCTTTCCAAAAAAGATGCCCCCTAGGAGAGCCTTGACCCGGCGATCGGCGGCCTTCGCGGTCCGATCCCGTTCGGATCCGTCCGCTCCCGCTCTAGCCCCGGCAATCCAGGTTCGCTCTATAGCCGCGGTGGACGCGGAGCAGTTTAACCTACTCGTTCAGCAGGTTCGTGGTCTCACGGAGGCAGTGCAGGCGGTGCAGGCCCTGCACCAGCAGGCCCCAGTACCAGCTCAATCGGCACGGGATTCCCCAGAGCCGTGTGGTCCAGTCCAGGGGCAACCGACATGGGCTATCCGACCTCCCATCCCCGGAAGAGGAAGGCAACGGAGGGAGAGCCCCTGCTCGGACCGCGGCTCGACCCAGGGTGAAGTTTCGCACCCATTCGGCAAGAAGACCTTGGAGATCAGAGACCGCGAAGATCTCCTGGATCAAAGGCTCTTAGAAATGAGCCGACGAATCGAAGAACTCCGTCACACTCCCTCCTCACGCGGTAATGACATCTGCACTGACCCTCCTTTTTCGCAGAAAATCATGTAGGAACCAGTCCTGCCGAACTTCAGGCTCCCATAGTTCGAGAGCTACGATGGGACCACCGATTCGGTCGACCATCTGGAAGCCTTTCGGACAACGATGCTGCTCCATGGCGCGTCAGACGCTATCCTGTGCCGGACTTTTCCCTCTATCTTTAAAGGGGCTGTCAGGAACTGGTACTCGGCGCTCAAGCCGAGTACCATCTTATCGTTTGACCAGATGAGTCAACAGTTCGCGGCCCACTTTGTCAGTAGTCGACGTCCGCGCTGAGGTTCGGATTCCTTAATGACCATCAGGTAGAAGGAGGGGGAACCCATCCGGGCTTACGTCATCTGGTTCAATGCTGCTGCACTAGAGGTCCGGGACCTGGACCAGTCAGTCGCCATGGCCGCTCTCAAGGGCGGTCTTCAGAAGAACGACTTACTGTTCTCCCTGGAAAAGAAGTATCCTAGGGACTTTGCCGACATGCTGGCTCAGGCCGAAAGTTATGCCCGGACAGAGGAGGCCTTCGAGGCTAAGGACGACGAAGCCAGCGGCAAGTGGCTGAAGCTCGGCCATGTTCCCGGACTCCCCCTGGTCGCGGGCGAGCCCGGACTCCCCCTCAAGCTCGGAGGTGGGGAAGCCCTGATGGAAGGGCACGCCGAGGTTTCCCTCAGCGCCGAAGTTCTCCCCGACGACGACGATTTCACAACTACGCCCCCTTAACCCCCCGAAGACTCAAGTACTGATGGAGATCTGGGAGCGACTTCCAAGATCGGAGAGAATGCGTTCCCATCCTAGCAAGCACAACCATCGTGACCACGATCATGATACCGAGGAGTGCATCCAACTCCAAGATGAGATCGAAGAGTTCGTCAGGCGGGGCAGACTTAGTCGGTTTCTGCGAAGACGGCCTTAGGAGAAGGAAGATCGGCTAAGAGCGTTACCGCCAAGTGGGGAAAATCAGCAAGAAGATCGGCTGCCCCTTGGCGTTATCAATACTATCTTAGGGGAACTCCAGCAAGGAGAGATCAGTGGATCCGGAGGATCGGTGAAGAGGTGGAGGATCGTGGAGCCCGTAACCTTCACCGAGGAGGACGATCGGGGAATCCAATTTTCGCACAACGATGTGGTTGTAATTTTTTTAAATATTGCTGACTATGATGTACGCCGCGTCCTGGTAGATAATGGAAGCTCAGTCGATGTGTTGTTTTACGATGTCTTCTCAAAAATGTCCCTGTCCGACGACCGCTTGGGGCCGATGAATTCTCCGCTGGTAGGATTTGCTGGCAATGCCGTACCAGTCGAAGGCATAATAACATTGACCATAGCGGCAGAGCAGCGCCCGAAGCTAGCCAAAGCTCGGTCGACTTCTTAGTCGTAAGGATCCCGTCCGCCTATAACGCGATCCATGGCCGATCTGGTTTAAATGCACTCCGGGCGGTAGTGTCAACCTATTATTTGAAGATAAAGTTTCTGACAAGTCACGGAGTCGGAGAAGTCAGAGGAAATCAGGCTCTGGCGAGATATTACTACTCAATCACCTTGCATAAGGGAGATCAGTCCGATCTTTATCTTGTTGATGGATTGGACGTCCGCGACGACCTCATTGAGGAGCGGGACGAGCCTGTGGAGGACCTCGTCTCTATACCCTTGAATGATGGAAACCCGGAGCACGTGGTGCAGATCGGCTCCAACTTGGCGGCCGAGGTTCGGGAGCAGCTCGTCGCTTTCCTCAGAAGAAACGCGGACGTCTTCACCTGAACCCCGGCGGATATGCCGGGGATCGATGTCGAGGTCATGGAACATCGGCTGGCCGTCGATCCGAGGCACCGGCCGATAAGAGAAAAGCTGCGCCACCACGCCTCAGAGAGGCAGAAAGCGATCGCCGAAGAAGTAGACAAGCTCCTCAAAGTCGGACTCATCCGGGAGGTTAGCTATCCGACCTGGGTCTCGAACGTGGTTCTTGTCAAAAAAGAGAATAACAAGTGGAGGATGTGCGTCGACTTCAAGAAGCTGAACAAGGCTTGTCCGAAGGACAGCTACCCCCTACCTAGGATCGACCAGCTGGTGGACGCAACCTCGGGCCACGAGCTCCTCACCTTCATGGACGCCTTTTCTGGTTACAACCAGATACGCATGGCGCCCGAGGATGAAGAGAAGACCGCCTTCATTACTGACTGAGGTCTTTATTGCTACAGGGTCATGCCTTTTGGACTCAAGAATGCAGGGGCAACATGCCAGCGTTTGGTTAATAAGGTCTTCAAGGAGCAGATCGGCCGCAATATGGAGGTGTACATAGATGACATGCTCGTCAAAAGCCGAGCTTCAATAGACCATCTGGCCGACCTTGAAGAGACCTTCGGTGCACTCAGGAAGCACAAGATGAAGCTGAACCCAACCAAATGCGCCTTTGGTGTAACCTCCAAAAAATTTTTTGGGTTCATGGTGTTGAGACGCGGAATCGAGGCAAACCCCCAGAAAATTCGAGCCATTCGAAAAATGGCCATTCCAAAGACGATCAAGGAAGTTCAGCGCCCGGCCGAAAAGGTGGCGTTCCTAAATCGCTTCGTCTCAAGGTCGGCCGAACGATGCATGCCCTTCTTCGAGGTTCTCAGGCGACCGAAGGACTTCTGCTGGACGGTGGAGTGCTAACAGGCATTCGAGGAGCTCAAAAACTACCTCGACACGCCTCCGTTGCTGGCAAAGTCCGAACCCAGGGAAGAATTGTTCCTGTACCTAGTTGTCTCCCCGATGGCCCTGGCGGCAGTCTTGGTCAGAGAGGAAGCAAAGACGCAGCGATCGGTCTACTACGTGAGCCGAGTCCTGAGGGACGCGGAGATCAGGTACTCTAGGTTAGAAAAACTAGCTTACTATCTTTTAATTGCTGCCAGGAGGCTCCGACCTTACTTTCAGGAGCACACCATAATGGTCCTCACGGATCAATCAATAAAAGCAGTTCTCCACCGAGCAGACGTTTCCGGAAGAATCGCAAAATGGGCAATCGAGCTCACAGAGTTCGATATCAATTACCGCCCCAGGCCGTCGATCAAAGCCCAGATATTGGCGGATTTTGTGCTGGAATGCACCATTCCAGTTCAAGCCGAACTTGAATCGAGCGGAACCGGCACCAGAGCGAGGCCGAACTTCGACGAAGCCAAGCTGTCGCGGTCGATCCTCCCCGAAGAGAGCGTCGACCTCCTTGAAGGTTTCTGGGCTCTGCACGTGGATGGTTCGTCCAACTCCGCTGGAGCTGGCACAGGGCTGGTCTTGGTCGGCCCCGAAGAAGTCATCGCCGAATACGCGCTGCATCTCGAGTTCCCCGCGACCAACAATGGGATCGAGTACGAAGCACTGATCGCCGGATTAAAGATAGGAAGGAAATTAAAAATAGATCGGCTTCAAGTCTACAGCGATTCCCAGCTGGTGGTTGATCAAGTTGGCGGTGGCTACGAGGCACGGAAGAAAAGCATGGTGAGGTACCTCGGGAAAGTGAAGGACTTGATCCCGGCCTTCTGCAGTTTCGGCATTCAGCACATCTCGAGGGCGGAAAATGCAAGAGCCGACCTTCTCTCCAAGTTGGCCGCTTCAACGCCGATCGAACTGCCCAAAGAAGTATTTTTGGAAACTTTGAAGTGCCCGACCACAGAGGAATCTCAGGCCATCCTGCAGACGGAATTCGAGCCCAGCTGGATCGACTCATTAATCGCCTACCTTCAAAATGGGGTCCTTCCCCGCGACCGAAAGAAAGCTCAGAAGCTCAGGAATCAGGCCTCCCGCTACGTCTTATATGAAGGCAGGTTGTATAAGAGGTCGTACTCCCTCCCGTTGCTGAGATGTCTCCGACCTTCAAAAGCCGACCTCGCGCTATGAGATATGCACGAAAGACTCTATGGAAGTCACGTAGGAGCCAGGTCCCTGTCGCAAAAACTACTCCGGCAGGGATACTACTGGCCGACTCTATTTCGCGATTCCGTGGAATATGTAAAGAGGTGCGATCGCTGTCAGAAGAACGCCAATGTGCAGAGGCAGCCGGCATCCGAACTCACTCCGCTCAGCTCACCCTGGCCGTTTGCGCAGTGGGGAATGGATATACTCGGCCCCTTTCCAACGACGTCTGGGCAGTGGAAGTTCCTCCTGGTCGCGATCGACTACTTCACCAAGTGGGTCGAGGCTGAACCACTCGCGAAGATTACCGAGGCCAAGGTGCAGGACTTCGTCTGGAAGTCACTAGTCTGCCGGTTCGGTCTGCTCCGAACCCTCATAGCCGACAATGGGCGACAGTTCGCCGGAGTGAGGTTCGCCGAGTTCTGCGAAGAGTTAAACATCTCCCACCGCTTCACATCGGTGGCTCACCCACAGGCCAATGGGGAAGCTGAGATAACCAACCGGACCTTGCTACAAGGAATCAAAGCAAGACTCGAAGGGCAAAAGGGGCCTGGGTGGACGAACTCTACCATGTCCTCTGGGCATACCGAACTACTCAGAGGGTGCCAACCGGAGAAACACTCTTCGCCTTGGCCTTTGGTACTGAGGCAGTTATCCCGGTCGAGCTTAAGCTCCCATCTGCACGAGTCGTGGGCTTCAACGAGCGGCACAACCCTCAGGACCTCAGAGTCAACCTCGACCTTCTGAAAGAAAAGAGGGAGGAAGCCCGCGTTCGGATGGCAGCCTACAAACAGAAGGTGGCTCGGTACTACAACTCCAGGGTTAAAAACAAGACGTTCAGAGCGGGGGACTTAGTACTCCGGCGAGCCGCTGTCACTCAGCCTCAGAGTCAAAGAAAGCTCGCCCCAAACTGGGAAGGTCCGTATGAGACGACGGAGGTCATCCGATCTGGAACTTATCGCCTGAAGGAACTCGGAGGGATAGTGCTTTCCCGACCGTGGAACTCAGAAAATCTGAGGATGTATTATCAGTAGACTTCCTTTAAAAACTCCTTTGCTCTGCATTATTAGTTTCTGGCATTACGTGATGGCAGGAAAGAAATAAGCGAGAGTAGCCCGTTAGGAACAGGAGGAGAACCTCGTCCTGACGCGAGCAGGTCAAAGACCCCTAAACCTCGGCTGCAGGAGACAAGATCTCTCTTGGGGCAACATCGGCCGTGGGAAATAAGACCTTCCCAAAATCGAAGGTCTCGTTCGCCTTAGACGAGACGGGGCGAGATGGACGACGGTCCGAATGTGCCCCCATAGTCCGTTAGGAACAG
This sequence comes from Cocos nucifera, assembly GCA_006176705.1. NCBI lineage: Eukaryota > Viridiplantae > Streptophyta > Magnoliopsida > Arecales > Arecaceae > Cocos > Cocos nucifera. The sequence continues at coordinate 509,574 of QRFJ01000089.1, read as the reverse complement.
GAGGAGGACCTCGTCCTAACGCGAGCAAAGTCGAAGGCCTCGTTCACCTTAGACGAGATGGAGGGAGAGGCTCGGACGACGGTCCGCATGTGCCCCCACAGTCCGTTAGGAACAGGAGGAGGACCTCGTCCTAATGCGAGCAAAGTCGAAGGCTTCGTTCACAAAGGACGAGATGGAGGGAGACGGACGATGGTCCGAATGTGCCCCCATAGTCCGTTAGGAATAGGAGGACCTCATCCTAACGCGAGCAAAGTCGAAGACCTCATTCACCTTAGACGAGATGGGGGAGAGGCTCGGACGACGGTCCGAATGTGCCCCCATAGTCCGTTAGGAACAGGAGGAGGACCTCGTCCTAATACGAGCAAAGTTGAAGGCCTTGTTCACCTTAGACGAGATGGGGGGAGAGGCTCGGACGACGGTCCGCATGTGCCTCCACAGTCCGTTAGGAATAGGAGGACCTCGTCCTAACGCGAGCAAAGTCGAAGGCCTCGTTCACCTTAGACAAGATGGGGGAAGACGGACGACGGTCCGAATGTGCCCCCATAACCCGTTAGGAACAGGAGGACCTCGTCCTAATGCGAGCGAAGTCGATGGCCTCATTCACCTTAGATGAGATGGGGGGAGAGGCTCGGACGACGGTCCGCATGTGCCCCCACAGTCCGTTAGGAATAGGAGGAGGAGGACCTCGTCCTAATGCGAGCAAAGTCGAAGGCCTCGTTCACCTTAGACGAGACGGGGGGAGACGGATGATGGTCCGAATATGCCCCCATTGTCCGTTAGGAACAGGAGGAGAACCTCGTCCTCACGCGAGCAAAGTCGAAGTTAGGAATAGGAGGAAAACCTCGTCTTAACACGAGCGCCCGCATCAACCTCAGCCAAAGGAAATAAGATCTCCCCCGAGCGACTGGGCCAACCTCGGCTGGAGAGCTTCAACTTCGACCTCGGCCAAAGGAGATAAGATCTCCCCCGAGCGACCGGGCCAATCTCAACTGGAGAGCTTCAACTTCCACCTCGGCTAGAGATAGAATCTCTTCCGAGCGCCCGCATCGACCTTGGCCGTAGGAGACAATGTCGCCCCCGAGGAGCTCAACCTCCGACTTCGATCACAGCGGACGAAGCCTCCCTCAACCTCGGTTGGAGATGAGATCTTCCCCGGGCTTCAACTTCGATATCAACTTTAGCTGGAGATGAGATCTCCCCCGAGCTTCGACCTGGACCAGCACGGAGCTCAGAGGAAGACTTCGGCAGTCGCCTTTCCTACACTCCCTTTCTTTGAGTTTCGAACTCGGGAGTGGGGGGGCTAGTGTTGGGGATAAATCCCGCTCCCGCCGAAGTCTAGTTCGATGCTCAGCCCGATGCAACCAGTAGCCGCAGAAGAGCTTCAGCAGATGGATCTTAGCCGAACCCTTACAACCGGCCGAACTGTTTCTGAGCTCCTTCGAACTCCCAACGGCCGGGCCTCAGCCGAAGTCCTTCAACCGGCCGAACTCTCCAGCGGCCGAGCTCCTTGAACTCTAAGCGGCTGGGCTTTAGCCGAATTGCCCAGTGATCGAGCTCTTTCGGACTCTCCAACGGCCGGGCCTCAGCCGAAGTCCTTCAACCGGCTGAACTCTCCAGCGGTCGAGCTCCTTGAACTCCAAGCGGTCGGGCTTTAGCTGAACTGCCCAATGATCGAGCTCCTTCGGACTTCCAACGGTCGGGCCTCAGCCGAAGTCTTTCAATCGGGCCTCAGCCGAGCTCCTTCGGACTTCTTAGCGGCCGAACTCCTCAACGGTCGTCCCTCGGTCGAACTTCTAGCGACCGAGCTCCTTTCGAACTCCCAGCGGCCGAGCCTTAGCCGCATACCTCCAGCCAGACGCCCACGGGAGCCGAACTCCTTCCAAGCTTCCTGCTCAGGAGCCCGAACTCTAAAATGGGCACACGACAAAGGCCTTCAACCCTTCATTCGGCTGGCTGTGTAACCATCACCATCAGTCCGCCGCAAGCTCTGCAACCATCGCCATCAGTCCGCCGCAAGCTCTGCAACCATCGCCATCAGTCCGCCGTAAGCGATAGCGACCCGCTATCAGGCGGCGATGGCTGTCACCATCAACCCGTCGCAAACGGCATCTCTCCGAGAGACTGACTCCGGCGAACCTCGAGCGGCCCACCAGCACGCGGCTGCAGCTGTCACCATCAACCCGCCGCAGACGGCACCTCCCCGAGAGACTGACTCCACCGAACCTCGAGCGGCCCGCCAGCACGCGGCTGCAGCTGTCACCATCAAGCTCCGCTATAAAAGGGACCCTTCAGATACGCTAATCTCTGAACTCTGATCTCTAAGCTTTCCTCTTCTCCTCCAAGCTCCGGAACTCATTCCAAGCACTCCATTCCTATTGGCCAAAGCTAACTTGATCGTCGGAGGGTCCTGCCGGAGCCACCTCCCACCGGCTCCGGATGGGACTTTGTTTTGCAGGTCTCCGTCGGCGACCTCATCGGCCTCCGCTCCAGCGGACTCCGGCAACGATCAGTTTCTGCGTCAACAATATATATAAATAAATCTAGAGATAAGGGAAAACTTATCTGTTGATCGGATCTAAAATTCTACGATCTTTTCAATATGATCTCTAGATCCGGTATTCTTTTGGAGTTGAAGACTCTAGCATATCAAATAATTTAATTAATTTTTAATTTTAAAAAAAATTAAAATAACTAGAAAATCTTTTAATCTAGCCCGGATCTAGTCTAGATTTGAATCAATTCCTAAATTGGATCCATGACCTGGGTTGACCTAGATTTAATTGAATTGGGTCCAAACCAATTAAACCATCAATTAAATCAACTCTCTCTCTCTCTCTCTCTTTCTCTCTCTCTCTTTCTTTCTTTCTTTTTTTCCTTGATGGAACAGAGGACCTGCATCCTCTTTTCCTTCTTCCATTCTTCACAGAACAGGGGATAGTTTCCCTTGTTCCCGATGCCGAGGGAGTTCTCCTCCAAGCCAACGCCACCCACAGCTGATGGGGCAATCCTCGACGGCGGCAGCCACCAGGCTCCAATGACCGGCGATAGCAATCGACAATGGAAAAGAATCAAAAATAAAAACATAAAAACAGGGGACGCTCGGTTCAAAGGAAAATCTGGCGACTTGCTGGTTATAATCATATCTTTGACGGTGCCTAAGGGACCGGGAAAAGAGGTGAGGATCTTCTTACCTCGACTCTAGCGAGAAAATGATGGTGAAGCAACGGTTGTTCTCGGAAATCCCATGGAGTTCGCCAGCAATCAATCGAGGTTTGAGAGGCGACGCTTAGGGGAGGGATTTGGGGGCCTTATATAGATCAATTCCTAAGGCTTTTGCTGGAATCCGATGAGCCCTAGGATTCCTACTCCGAGTGGAAAATGGAGAAGGAAGTAGACGGGAATTTGCCTCTTTGCCTCACGTGCTAGTCACGTGAGGTCTCAAAGGATTATTATTATTTTTAATCTGGGTTCTTGCACCCTTGTTCCAACTTCTGAGGCCTGAGCTTGGCTTCTCCATCAGTAGCAATCCAATGTTGCAAAATCTGGTGGGTTGATCTAAGAATTAGCTGAGTCAAATCTAACAGTTACTTATTGGAGAACGTACTGTATGGAAAACCCAATTGGAGCATGACTCAGTATATGACTTGGTGTAGAAGCATATTCCGCTTCATCAACCTAGACCTGATTTAGTCATGCATTTCTTCATCAATCTTACTGTTCTGTTGTATACATGGTTTGTTTTACCAAGTCGTCCCATATGGTACTAGTAGGTACCGTGATTCGGCATTTCCCTAGCAGAGTGTCAGTACCAAAGATTGCAGATCTTGGTTGTATGAGCGATCCAATATGGCAAAACCAATCACACTGGTATTTTCTTGAACATCAATATTTGATTTGGGCCTCATGGTCATTTCCATGTGGAATTACTCTATATTATTTCTTTTCTTTTCCGGTTTTTACTCACAAGTTTGTTTAAGATGATACTAAACTTTTGACCCTCATCCTCATAATTTTGTTTTTATTATAGTAATTTCACCTTATATAATAAATATAGGATGATGGTGATAGTTAAATGAAGAGGGTGATAGAGGCATGATTAACAAAATTTGTAATGAAATTTGGAATAACTTGTGATGATTTGTGATTTTCTAAAATTCAGGAAATAAATACATAAAAATTGAAAAGTTCATGGTGCATATGGTAACATCATTGATCAATCTTACCCCAAATATTAATTATTGGATTTTAAACTTGACTTTGCGAATCTGTTCTCCTGAAGGGCTTCTTTCTGCTATCAATGATAACTTTTTTCAATTCTTTCCTTGCAACTATTGTCCATCCGATCTCCAGTCTTTCTTTACTGCTGGCTATTCAACATGAATCTTAGGTCATTAATCCATACAGAAGATCCCCCTCAACTAATTCTCCATCAACATGTCCTTATCTGATGTATCTTTAATTATTCCGATATTCTAATAGCTACTTCTATTCCTTATTGCACTCACCTTCTGCATGGTAACGTCCTTATTACCTAACATATTCTCACCGACACAATTTTTAGTCCTTAATATTATCTTATAGAATTCTAATTTTTGGCGTATAGGCATAGATGGCGACACAACTCAAAGGACCTCATTGCTGTAAATTTATCAGATAGGTCTCCCCAATTTCTTTTATGGAATGATTATGGTCACAAACTGAGGAACTCTTGGCCACCAATTTTAGTTGGGACCTTTTTTAATTGTCTACTTCCTGGAGTTGCAAGATCTCTAAAAGTTGTCCTGGCTGCACATGCCATGTGCTAGTTCAGGCCTGTGAATCAATAATTTCTTGATTTCTGAGTTAGCAAACTCGTTCTTCAGTACCATAGTGACATTGGTCAGCCATGACTTATTTGAAAATTTATCTGGGTTAAGTTTGTAATCTGGTTGTATGATGATAATGTCTTGTCTGTTCAGCAGCAGGAAGATAAAGAGCTCAAAATCAATTGGAAAAGGGTGGCTATCACAAGTACATTTGGTTTGGCATATGATGGACCAGTTGGCCACTATTGGTTAGTTTTCTTAGAGTGTGTGACTTTTGCATATGTAGCTTTACATTCTAGCATGGCTTTGATGTATCTTTTTGTCTTGAATGGCACATTTGTTGATTGAAATTTTTACTGAAATTTGTAAGCTGAATGCATCTGGAAGTTTATGTGCAGGCAAATACACAAACCTGGTCTGCCCATGCAATGAAGGCTCATAAATTGTGGAATTAGTTTAAAGTTTCTGTTCATAAATAAGTAAATCAGTATGTATGTATATAAATCTGGTCAAGTATGTGATTTACCATCTCTAAATAGCTTGTATTGATGATCTTAGCCGCTGGATGTGATCTACTATCTCCAAACAATTTTTACACAAAAAATTATATGATTTGGAGACCTTTAGTCTATGCATCAACTGATTAAAAGAATATATATGATTTAATATTATCTAGACTGTCTAATTTTTTGACCACTTGATGTATTGGCTACATGTCTCCAAATTATATGATTTATGGTGTATGAGCAACCTAGAACTAGTAGATCACATCCAATGGCCCACATCATTGATGTGGGATCTCCATGGTCCCTTATAGACCTGAATTTGGTGATTTGGAGCCCATAACCTATGAATCAAGTGATAAAAAAAAACATATATTATTCGATGTTATTTAAATTGTCCAATTTTTTGATCACTTGTGCGTAAGCTAGATGTCGTTAAGTCATATGATTTTTTTTTGTGTATGAGCAGTTTAGAGCTGATAAATCGCATCCAATGGCCCATATCATCGGTGTGGGATCTCCACTGACCAATATAGACTTGACTGGATCTTAGTGGAGATCCATTCAAGTGTAGCCTAAGTCTAGCGTAGACATGGGCATCGGGCCGTGCTTGGCCTGTCCCAGGCCCAACGGGCCTGTTACTGTAGCGGGCCGTGCCAAGCACGGCCCATTCCATAAATGGGCCGTGCTGGCACGGCATGGTAAGCATAAAATCCCCGTCCGGCACGGCCTTAGGCTCGGGAATTGGCAGGTTGGGCCTGGCACGGCCCGTTGGCCCGTCAGGCCCGTTTTTTTTTCTCGGCTCGTAACAGCTCCAAACGGGCCGTGCCTGGCACAATCCGCAACAGTATGAAACGGGCCGTGCCGGTCCGTAATGGCTAAAATCAGAGTTTTTTTTATTTTTTAAGGGTTAAAACGGCTAGTTTTCTTGTTTTTACCATTTTAACCCCTTTAACAACCAAAAAAATGGCTAGATTGAGGGGTATTTTGGAAAAATAAAAATTTGGGACTTCTATAAATAGAATCTTCTTCTTTCCTTCTCACTACATTAATTCATCAAACCAATTCTCTCTTTAATCTTCCTACTTCTATTGTTCTCTCTTCTAGCAATTCTTCTCTCTTCCATTAAATATTTAGTACGTAGCAATTATGGTTTAGCAATTCAAGAGTCATACAAGAGGAGGAAGCATCTCTCTTTTGGAGGTTGTAGTACAAGGGCAGCTCCACAAATCTGGCTCTTCGGCTTCCGACTATCCGACCTCCGACGGCCCGGTCCTCCTCCGACTTTCCAATTCTCCAATCTCAGCTCTACCTCTTCTTCCTTTTCAGCTCTACAATTTAATTTTTTTTTTGTTGGTTACTAGTTAGTTTTTATTTTTTTTACATTTACTTAGTTTAGATGGCAAGTTATGATGATGAGAGTATAGCCGACGCCGTTGAGCATGCCGACATTTTTCTTCCTATTTCGGAGGAGGAAGAAACTCTTCCTACTCCCTCTGAAGCCCCTTTTGGGAAAGTTGGATCCTCTTCCTGTAAGAAGACTAGCACCGTGTGGAATGATTTTGATAGAGTTTTGATATATGGAGTCTATAAGGCAAAATGTAAAAAATGTGCCAAATTATATAGTTGTGCCAGTACCAGAGGAACTGGCCATTTGAAGAGATATTAAGAGTCTCATAGGATAAGTGATTCTCATCTTCAAAGCACTCTTAATACACAAGAGGGTGCTCTTGTTGGAACTTTTGCCTATAATCATGAAAATCAAAGAAAGGCTTTTGTAAAATGGATAGTTAGAGATAAATTATCCTTTAGCTTATGTGAATCTTTTAATTTTGAAGACTATGTTCAATTAGTTTTACAACCTGCTTATAGAAGAACCAGTAGACGTACATTTAGAAAAGTAGCTATGACAAATTATTTAGCAATGAAGCATGATTTAATTGGTACTCCTTTTGCTTTTAAATGCAAAAGTATCATTAACTTCTGATATATGGACTGCATCTGTAGGTAGTATGTATTTTATTTTTGTTACTGCTCATTAAATAGATAATGATTGGCAATTAAATAAGCATATTCTTGTTTTTCATTCTTTTGATTATTCCCATTCTAGCCAACAAATTTCTAATGTTATTTATCAAACTGCAGCTGCATATGGTATTAGTAATAAAATTGTCTGTTACATTTGATAATGCATCTAATAATAATGTAGCTATCCAATTATTGAAAGACTCTTTTCGTCCCATTGTTAATGAAAAATTATTTCATATTAGATGTGCATGTCATATTTTGAATCTTTCTGTTCAAGTTGGAATGGGCATGATTCAAGATATAATTACAAAAGTTAGAAATGCGGTATCTTTTATTCATGCTTCAAGAGCATGATTGCAAGAATTTAAACAATTATATTTAGACCACGGTAAACGTTTTAAAAAATTTAAACTTGATGTAGTTATCCGTTGGTACTCTACATATATGATGATTCATAATGTATATCCATATAAAAATTTATTAAATATATATAAATGATAGTGGATTAGGATTTATTTTGACTGAAAATGATTGAAAAAAAAAAATTAGAAGATTTTTTAGTTAGTTTTTATAACGCTACAAATACTTTCTGGTGTTTATTTTCCAACCTCTTGTGCATTTTTACAACAAGCATATATAATTTGTGGTCAATTTGCATAATATAAATTTGATGATGTTTTAATGCCTATTATTTATGAAATGGAAAGAAAATAGAATCAGTATTGGGATATGGTATGTCCCATGCATAATTTAGCTGTTGTATTTGATCCACGGATCAAATTAAGTGGCGTACATATTTTATTTGATGAAATTGGTAGATACATGAATCATGATTCTGAAGAATTTAAAGCTAAGGTATCTCAATTACTTTATGATATTTTTGCATTATATGATGAAAAGCTTCGTGGATCTAGACAGTCCACATCATCTTCACAATCAACTTTTAGTACCTCTCGTTCATCATCTGTTTTTTTATTTTTTGCACATAGAAGACATTCACATGCATCTTCTTCATCTTTAAGTAATGAATTAGAATTTTATTTATGAAATGATATATCTTCTACATTAGATGAAAATCAAATAGAAAATCTTGATGTGTTGGCCTAGTGGAAGAATATAAAAAATCAATACCCTGTTATGTCTGTAATTGAACGTGATATTTTAGTTGTGCCGATGTCTATAGTAGCATCGGAATCAGCTTTCAGTGCAGGTCGGCACGTTTTGGATGAAAAGAGTAGGATGACAAGCGAGACAGTTGAGATGCTGCTTTGTTTCAAAGATTGGCTGGATGCGGAGACGAGACTTCACGATAAAGGAGGACATGATACTGGATCTGATGATGAGGATGACACAAATACAATAGATAATTAGTAAGATTTATTTTCAATTTTTAATTTTTAAAAATTATATATTTTTATTTTTTATTTGTTGAGGTGTGTCACCTCTATTTTTTATCAGTTCTCTCTCTTTGTATTTTGGAGGTTAGGCCTAACCCTCCATTCCTTTTTATAATTTTGATTTATATTAATAAACTAGTAGGGGTCCACGCCAAACCCTACACCATTACAAGATGGTTTTTATTTTTATAAAAAAATTTTAATATCTTATATTTTTTTATTTATCTACCAACTTAAGTTATTTTATAAAAATTATTTTTTAAAATAAAAATTTTAAAAAGGCTATAGTGTGCTAAATGGGCCGTGCCATGGTACGGCCTATATGGGCTGGCACGCGGGCCGTGCCGAGCCTGGGCGTGTGCCGTGCCTGGCCTGGTCCGGTGGGTCGTGCTAGCCCAGGCCCTGGAGGGCCGTGCCGGGCCTGGGCCGCGGGCCAGCAAACCCTAGCCTAGCGCGGCCCTTGGCACGGCCTGCTACAGTGCTAAGCGGGCCGTGCCAGTTCGTGCCCGACTGGGCCGTCCATGGGTCGGCCCGGCTCGGTGCCCACCTCTAGTCTAACGTTATCTCTCTCTATATATAAAAATATATATATGTATACGTACATACATATGTGCATATACATACATGCGTACATACATATGTGCATATACACACATGTATGCATACATTTGTATACATATGTGTGTGTATGCATCATTAATTGCTGGCCAACAATTATGGATCACAAACCATTGATTTACCAATACTTTGGTTCATTTGAAAGTCATTCTTGTTCTGGAACGGAGTCTAAATTTCAAAGCAATACCACCCTGTATGGTTTTAAAGGCTAGGGAATTTGGATTCCTTCACTAAATTGGCAATTGTTTTCTGCTTGAATCTTATTGTAAAATTTGAGCACGAACATGTTGTAAAGCTGCAAATTGCAAGGCCAACTTTTGAGAAAACAGATTTGTGGCTTGTTCTAATTATGTCTTTTACCACTTTGCTTCATTTTGATACAACCTTAATTTCTTGAGAAAAATCTGCGACTACTTTATGTTGAGTAGATGGGTGTTTTCTCAAAGCTTATTGTAGAACTGAAGCAAATTGAAATGAAGAGTTGGGATTGTTTGACAGGAACAAGCCTGAGTACTTACCCTGATATACACGAATTTGTTATGTGTTTTCTTTTTCTTTTATTTTTTTTGCACTGGTTTTCTTCCTTTATATAGGTACGAGTACTTGGACTATTACATTCGAGTTCGACTTCAACTGCAACCTAAATCCTTAAAATTTGTTACTGCAAAGGTTGTTGCGGATGGGCTTCTCTGTGGGCCTTTGGATTCACTCATCTTTTTCTCGTACATGGGTTTGGCCTCTGGGAAGAGCATGGACCAAGTGAAGGAAGATGTGAAGAAGGATTTCCTTCCGGCTGTTCTTGTTGAGGCAGGAGTTTGGCCATTCGTCCAAGTTGCAAACTTCAGATTTGTTCCAGTGAGATACCAACTTCTTTATGTAAATATCTTTTGCCTGCTGGACAGCACCTTCCTGTCTTGGATCGAACAGCAAGGCGATGCTCCATGGAAGCAGTGGTTTTCACCAATACTTACCCTGGAAGATCAGAAAGGTCAGGCTTGATATCTTTACCTTCAGATAAATTGAACAGTAGATTCCAGCTATTCCGACGGTTGCATTTGAGGGTTATGGAGTTTTTGGGCGCCCTTCAGTTGCCTTGAGGCCAGTCTCAAAGGAAGCTGTTAAACTGCCCCACTGTTGTATTGTTATCTATTACTTTTGTCATGATCAAACCGTAAGTGCTACCAATCACGGTCGATTACTGGATTTTTAGCCTTTCCCTGAATTTTTTGGTATTCACAAATGGATTCAAAGAGGCAACCTCAGGGCGATTTCTATTTCTGGATTATTTATTTATTTATTTATTTATTATTATTATTATTATTATTATTTTTATTTTTATGATGAAAGTTTTATATGCCATCTCCTGTGCCAATAATTTGTGCAGAAATAATGTTCCAAGGATCAACATAAATGTGAGGAGCAAGAAACACATTCACAATTCGTGAACGTGGAAACACAAAATTTATGTTTCTAATTTCTTTGAACATCCTTATTCAACAACAACACGAAGGAAACGTCACACGCCGATCGGATCCTAGTTTGAGAATAAGAAGATTTCTGGATCAATTTTGCGTTAGATGAGCACTTCAATCGGTACTTCATGCCATCTCTGACAACAGTACCTTCCAAGCCATCTGCAGCACAGGCTTTCTTTTCTTTTCAGATTCCATCTACGGTTCTTCCCCGGATGCTGCCTGATGCGGTTTCCCCTAGCCGGATGCGACAGCCACCACTTTGTCCCGGAAGCTATGGGCATAGGTTGGATTTTTTTTTTTTTTTTTTTTTTTTTAAATATTATTATTTAAATAATAATTCTTGAAAATACTTTTTTTTTTTTTCATTTTTATTTCCGAGAATACCATAGCTGGGGTGGGTGGGATGCCACATCGTGAAATCGTATTCCCAAAATTTGAGTTTAGACTTTACTCCTAGGACATGCGTGTTAAGCTGACCTAGCCACCATGCTGGAAGATTTCAAAAATAATTTTAAAAAGATAAATTACATCTTGAAGATGCATGAGAGTGCTCAGGCTTCGATGCCACTTTTTCACCTCACTAGTGGTCGTCCGCCCATTTCACACCTACCTCTGCCCGCCTGACGTCGTGGTCCTCCACCTTCGGCCACCTGATAGTGTGGTCCTCCATCCCATGGGCCTCCTTTCTTGGTCCCCATTATCTCCGATCGATCATCTATTCCTCCCAACCGACTTCCGCCTCTTGCCGATCGACTTTCGCTCTTCTTCGATCAACCTGCTCTCCCTCTCGTGATCGGCCATTTCTCCCTCCCCGATCGACAGACAGCTTTCTTCAACTAGTAAATCTTTTTTTTGATTAAATATATTAAATATTTATTTTCACAAAAATTAAAATATATTTTTATATAATTAAATTAAAATTAAAATTTTTATCAATAAAATTTTTTATGATGGAGCTGCCAATCGTGATGTAAATCATTTTAAAGTTTGTTAGTTGAAAGTAAAATATTATAAAAAAATAATTAATATTTTGTTAACCCAGTTTTATCATTAACAAAAAAATTCTAAAAGTAATGCAAAGTTGAGCATTTGCTAAAAGTGAATTAGTATAATGCAATATGGGCTGCACCACTTTGCCTAGAACTAAAGCAAGATATGCAGTAAAATTACAAACCAAGAGAAATTGAAAAGGGCATAAGGAGATTAAAAAAAAAAGTGTGAGAAAATAATGCAAGCTTTCTACCTAATTGTATGGTTAAGTAATGCTTATCACATTGCTTTTACCTATTTGAGGTTCTTGTGGTCAAATAAAAATCCAACTCATGTCATCACTAAAGCTAAATTGTTGCATTTCATATGATAATAGTAACCAATATTAGAAATTCTCATAAGATAGGCTTTTATTGATTTTAGATTGATTTTGATTTCGAATTTGTTATGAAATATGGGCTAAGTTATCGTCTGAATGAATGGTTAAAGAGTTCAAAATAACTTGTGATCATATTATTTGGGTTCTATTATCTTAAGTCATGTGATATAGCAGATATCGGTGTAGACCTGATTTGACTAATGCGCTCTGTGATGGATGGACCCATTAAGATTTTCTAATTAGACTAGATCCTCGCTCCACTCCTATAAATACAGCCTACAGAGAAATCTTAGGATATTATTATTATTAAGATCTCTACGCTCTAAGGATGAAACTCATCCCATTGAGGAGGCAAGCATCAAGAGGAGAAGGAGAGAGATCTGTCCGTCGTCGATTCTTCCCTTGTAGGATATTCAGTGCAAATCATTAGATGGCTGCTCAAGAATTTCAAGGTATGTTGATTATTTATAATCTATTCTTGAATTTTTATCTTATGTTCTAAATCTTCTATATATGATCCATAAATATTTATTTAATTTTTTCTGATAATTAGTATCAGAGCTGAGAATTTTGTAGAAGATTGGAATCAAGAAAATTAGATTATAATCAATCAATCAAAAAAAATAAGGAAAAAATTGAAGAGAGGAGGAAGAAAGGGGCCGACGATTCCTCTCCGCCATGCCCTTTCCTTCTTTCTTTCAAATCTTGATCGGACCGGCAAAGTGTCGGTTCCGACGATCGGTGCCGGTTCTTCCATGGCACCGGATCATCCGATAAAGGATTTCTATCAAAGATTAAAGAACAAAAAAAAAACCACCGATGATCGATGGTGGGTGATGAAGAGGGACCGACGATTGTTGGCTTGAAGCCTCCTGCCAGCCGGTGGATTGGGATTGGTGTGGAAAGGGGGCGGATTAAGCTCCCTGCCATCATGACAAGAAGAACCCACATTGCCCCCCACACACTAAAGAGTTAATGGGTTTAGATTTCAACCTGAAATCCAAACCCAATTTGATGTTTAACTAATATCTAAAAATTTGCATTTTAGTCCTTGCAAAATGTATTATTTGATTTCAATCCAAAAAAATTAATTAAATTTATATAATTTTTGTTATAATCTCTAATTTAAGGGGATGTGGGTTTTAATGTATGGTAACCACCAAAGTAGCCCATTCATTGATATTTATAGGATTCCACTATCAAGTATTTCAGAGAATTAAGAAATATCAATTTTTTTGATAAATTTATTTGCTGTGGGTGCATTAAATTATATTAAAATTGATAGGCATGTTGGTTGATCCCTAAATTGAAGATTTGTAAATTTTCATTAGATGGTGTCCACCAAAGTGACCTATTTAATGATGTTTACAAGATTCTTCTGTATATTATTTAAGAAGGGATTAAAGCATCGTAAAATTATAGCATACAATAATCTCTCTAGAGGGAGCTTATTGCATATTATAATTTTGAAGTAAAAATATTTTTATGATATGTAAGTGTACATGGCCTAGGAATTCATTATACCAAAGTAGATGAACCTCTTAAAGCTAATGATATCTTATAGATATTTTTCACTGGACATATGAGAGAAATCTTATGTGGGTCACTTTCTTCCTAAAGAAAGTTCGTGACATTACACCAAGGGCTCTCATTAAAATAATATTTATAAAGTCTCTTAAAGCATGTTGATTGCCTATAATTTATCCATTATTTGACTGCATTATGTTTGTTTTGCAGTTAGTACTTTTGCAATTAATAACACCACTACTCCAATTGAAACTCTGACTGGAACAAATTATAAAAGATGGAAACATGATATTGAATTGGCACTGAGCTTGATGGATTTGGATATTACTTTGTGTGATAATCCTTCATTTCAGATAACTGATCAAAGTACTATAGAACAAAAAGCTGCATATGAAAAGCGGGAGAAAGCAAATAAGTTGAGCTTAATGATTATAAAGAGATCCATATCTGATTCTATTTTGGATGCTATACCTGACAATGAAAATGTTAAATAATTCTTTGATGCCGTAAGTAAAAGATATGTAGAATCTGATAAAGCTGAGACTGGAGAGCTGATGGAAAAGTTGGTTAATATAAGATATGAAGGTATTGGTGGAGTTAGAACTCACATTATGAGATTGGAGAGCATTGCATCCAAACATAATAGCCTAGATATGCCTATCCCAATAGTCTTTATTATTCATCATACCCTTAATTCTCTTCCTGCATAATTTAATCAACTTAAAACAACTTATACCGCACAGAGGGATAAATGGAGTGTGAATGAACTTATTTCAGTTTATGCTCAAGAAGAAGAAAAATATCTTAGAAAAAAAGATAAGAGTGCTAATATAGTATATCAGCCACATCCTAAAATTTCAATTATAAATAGAAGAAGGAAAATGGTCGCAAAAGAAATGATCAATCTCACAATCCTAAGAGTGGAAATCAAAATCCTGGAGACCCTCAAGCTGTTGTTAAGAAAACTTTCAAGTGCTTCTTTTGCAAGAAAAAAGATCATAGGAAAGCTGAATGTTTCAAATACAAGAATTGGCTAGAAAAAAAGAACCAGTAAGGAGGTAATTTATTAACCTTGGTTTATTTTGAATCCAGTTTGATAGATGTTCCATTACATTCTTGGTGGTTAGATTGTGGGGCATCTATTCATATTACTAATTTTTTGCAGGGGTTCATAAACAAAGGAAGGACAACTGAGAATGAAGTGAATCTTTTCGTAGAAAATGGAGAAAGAGTTCAAGTTAATTTTATTGGAGATATTAGGCTAGAATAAGAGTCTGGTTTTATGCTTGTCTTAAAAAATACTGTTTATGTACCATCCATAAGACGAAATTTAATTTTTTTTTCTAAACTTGATTCTAGTGGTTTCAAATTTACTTTTGGTCATGAAAAATTTAAACTATTTTTTGACTCTAAATTTATTGGTGGAGGTCTTTTATCTAATAAATTATATCATCTTAATGTTATCTGTCGGAATGATTTCTCTTCTATGCATGTTGATGGCATTGTCCCTAAAAGATGATTAACTAAAGATAAATTCTTTATGTTATGACATAAACGATTAGATCATATTTCTAAAAAAAGAATTCAAAGGTTAATTGATAATAGAATTCTTCCTTCTCTTGATTTTAGTGATCTTCATACCTATGTTGACTGTATTAGGGGAAAATTTATAAAGACCAAAAGCAAGGAGTCAAAGTGTAGCAATGATCTTTTAGAACTCATTCATATAGATATTAGTGGATCTTTAGAATCTACTATTTATGGTAGTAAATATTTTATTATCTTTATTGATGATTTTTCTTGCTTTGGATATATTTATCTTCTAAAAGAAAAGTCAGAAGCACTTGATAAATTTAAAATCTTCAAGATTAAAGTTGAAAAATAGTATGAGAAAATGATTAAAATAGTAAGATTTGATCGTGGTGGAGAATATTATGATCGATATGGTAAATTCGGCCAGCAAATAAGACCATTTGCCAGATTTTTATAGGAGTGTGGGATAATTGCTTAATACATCATGCCTGAAACTTCTGAACAAAATGGTGTAGCTGAAAGACGTGACCATACTCTTAAAGATATGGTTAAAAGCATAATGAGTGGATGCGATTTGCCCGCATATCTCTGGGGTGAGGCTTTAAAAATCATCATCTATATCTTAAATAGAGTTTTCAGTAAAGCTATTTCAAAAACATCTTTTGAATTATGGGTTGGAAGGAAGCCCAACATTAATCATTTTCATGTTTGGGATTATCCTGCTGAGGTTAAAATTTATAATCCATTCGAAAATAAATCTAGGCCTAGAACCACTCATTGTTATTTTATTGGCTATCCAAATAACTCTAAAGGATATAAATTCTACCACCTTAATAGAGGTCAAAGATTGTTGAGTCTATCCATGCCAGATTTTTGAAAATAGATATGAATGATGGCAGATGTTCTCATACTGAAAATGATATATTAAAAGAAGAATAGGCTATTATTCCTATACCTATTGTTCAGGAGAAGATTATATTTTATTCTGTTGAAAGAACAGTTGAACAATAGTAGATAATTCAGTCGATCACAGTACCTCCATAGCCAGTTAATGATATACTAATAAGAAGATTAGTTAGAAAAAGGAGATCTGCTATTCCCAATGACCGTGGTTTATTTAGATGAAAATGATTATGACATTGATCATATGATCGATCCAGTTTTTTATGATCAGGCTATTGCATATTCCCAATCAAATAAGTGGAATGAAGCTATGCATGAAGAGATGCAGTCCATGGCTAATAATGAAGTATGGAAACTTGTAGAATTACTTGAAGGATTTAAACCCTAGAGTATAAATGGGTATTTAAAATCAAAAGGAATTCCAATGGAAATATTGAGCATTTTAAAGCCCTATTGATTGCAAAAGAATTCACACAGAAAGAAGGCATAAATTACAATGATACGTTTTCTTCCATCTCTTGTGAAGATTTCTTCAGAATAATTATGGCACTAGTAGCCCATTTTGATCTTGAGTTTCATCAAATGAATGTTAAAATATCCTTTCTGAATGGTGATTTTAATGAAGAAATTTATATGACTCAGCCAGAAGATTTTATGAAACTAAAAAGGCATATATGATGTGTAGACTTATGACATCCATTTATAGTCTTAAGTAAGCATCACGATAATGGTATCTTAAGTTTGATAACATTGTGAATTCTCTTGATTTTGTAGAAAATAAAGTAGATCAATGCATATATCTCAAGATCAATGAGAGTAAATTCATCTTTCTTATTTTATACATTGGATGATATTTTACTTGCCAGTAACAATACAGCTCTATTATATGAGACTAAATATTTGCTATCCAGGATCTTTGATATAAAGTGTTGGTGTAGAATCTGATTAACATCGAATAATATTGGAGTCGAGGAAGATGAGATCACCGTCGATGATCTGTAAAATAAAGTTCCATCCAAAGTCAGTGATGGTGGCTCCGGTGGGACCCTCCGATGATCAAGTCAGCTCTTCTGGTCAACAGAAATAGAGTGCTTAGATAAGAGTTTGGTAGAATTTTGGGAAGGAGAAGAGAGTTTAGAGAAAACATATCTAAATGATTTCTTTTTATAGATGGAGCTTGATTGATGGTGACATCTACAGCCGTCTGACAGTGGATCATTCGAGGTCTGATGGAGTTTGGTATGGAGAGGAAGGTATCGTCAGACTGATGGTGATAATCATACCATCCAGTAGCGGGCCACTCGAGGCCTGATGGAGTCTATCATGAAGGGAGTGCCGTCTGTAGCATCACCTGTAGTAGACTGATGGTGATCATTCATCGAGATTTAATGACCATAGTTCGGAGGAAGCATGCATTGGTTGGTGAAGAACTCTGATATATATCAATTTCAGAGGAGTTTGGGCTTTCAAAAAAAATAGGCTAGAAAAGATCATCCAGAAGGAATGCTAGCTGAAGGAGAGATCCGAAAGAAGTTCGGCTCTTGGATGAGTTCAACCGAAGGAGAAGTTCGAAAGGAGTTCGGCTCCTGTAGAAATTCGACTGAAGGAGAGATCCAAAAGAAGTTTGGCTCTTGGAGGAGTTTGACTGAAGAAAACTTCTGAAAGGAGTTCGGCTCTTATAGAAATTCGATCGAAAGAAAATTCTAGAAGAAGTTTGGCTTCTGAAGAAATCTGACTGAAGAAAAAGTTCGAAAGGAGTTCGGCTCCTGTAGGAGTCTGACTAAAGAAGAGATTTGGAAGAAGTTCGACTCCTGTAGAAATTTGACTGAAGGAGAAGTTTGGAAGAAGTTTGGCTCCTATAAAAATCTGACTAAAGAAGAATTTTGGAAGAAGTTTGGCTTCTGGAGGAATTCGACTGAAGAAAAAGTTCGAAAGAAGTTCGGCTCTTGTAGGAGTCCGACTGAAGGAGAATTCTGAAAAAAGTTTAGCTTCTATAGAAATTCGACTGAAGGAGTCCAAAAAAAGTTCAGCTCCTAAAAGAATTTGACTGAAGAAGAAGTTCAAAAGAAGTTCGATCGAAGGAGATGTCTGGAAGGAGTCTGGCTCCTAGAGAAGTTTGATCGAAGGAAAAGTCTGAAAGGAGTCTGAATCCTGGAGAAGTTTGACCGAAGAAGAAGTCTGAGAGGAGTCCGGATCCTAGGAAGTCCAGCCGAAGGAGAAGTCTAAAAGTCATCCGACTCTTGGAGAGTTTGATAGAAATTCGACCGTTGGGGGAGTTTGACTGAGGCTCGATCGTTGAGAAGTTTGGTCAGCTGAAGGAGTTCGGCTGGGGCTCGATCATTGGAGAATTCGATCGACTAAAGGAGCTCGGCTAAGGTTTGGCCATCGAAGCTCTTCCATGATTATCGATTGCATTGGGCTAAGCATTAGACTGAACTTCGATGGAAGCAAAATTTATCCTCAATAATAGTCCCCCCACTCTTGAGTTTGAAATTCAAAGGAAGGGAGTACAAAAAGGCAACTATCGAAGTCCTTTTTCAGGCTCTGCATCCATTGAAGTTGAAGTTCGGCGGAGATCTTATCTCCAACAGACGTTAAAGTTGAAGTTGAGGCTCGGAAGAGATCTTGTCTTCAGCTGAGGTTGAAGTTGAAGTTGAGGCTTGGAGAGATCTCATCTCCAATCGAGGTTGAAGGAGATCTCATGTTGACGCAGAAGCTCGAAAGAGATCTTATCGCCAGCAGCTGAGGTTGAAGGTGGAGCTCGGGGGAGATCTTATCTCCAGCAGTTGAGGTTGAAAGAAATCTTATCTCCAGTCGAGGTTTAGAAAGATCTTGTCTTTTGTTGGCGTTGTGATTGAAGCCATAAGGTCAAAGGTTCAATCCCTTCCTCCAGCACTAATTCTGTTGGTACAGAATTTGATTGACGTTGGATCGTGCTGGAGTCGAGGAAGATGAGGTCGCCATTGGTGACCTACAAAATAAAATTCCATCCAGAGTCGATGGTGGTGGCTCCGACGGGATCCTCCGATGATCAAGTCAGCTCTTCTGGCAAACAAAAATGGAGTGCTCAGATAAGAGTTCGATAGAGTTTTGAAAAGAAGAAGAAGGCTTAGAAAAAATATATCTGGAGGATCTCTTTTTATAGATGGAACTTGATTGATGGTGATAGCTACAGCCATCTGACAGTGGGCCACTCGAGGCCTGATGAAGTTCGGTATGGAGAGGAAGGTATCGTCAGACTGATAGTGATAGCCATACCGTCCAGTAGCAGACTGCTCGAGGTTTGGTGGAGTCTGTCATAAAGGGAGGCACCGCCTGTAGCATCGTTGATAACAAACTGATGGCAATCGTTCGTTGAGATTTAATTACCGTAGTTTGAAGGAAGCAGGCATTGATTGATGAAGAACTCCGACATATATCAATTCTAGAGAAGTTCGGACTTTCAAAAAAAATATGGCTAAAAGGGATCATCTGGAAGGAATGCTAGCTGAAGGAGAGATTCGAAAGGAGTTCGGCTCCTGGATGAGTTCGATCGAAAGAAAAGTTCGAAAGAAGTTTGGCTCCTATAGAAATCCGACTTAAGGAGATATCCAGAAGGAGTTTGGCTCCTGGAAGAGTTTGGTCGAAGGAGAATTCAGGAAGGAGTTCGACTCCTGTAGAAATTCGACTGAAGGAGAATTTTGAAAGGAGTTTGGCTCCTGGAGAAATCCGACTGAAGAAGAAGTTTGGAAGAAGTTCGGCTCCTATAGGAGTCCGACTGAAGTAGAGATTCGGAAGGAGTTCGGCTCATGTAGAAATTCGACTGAAGGAGAAGTTCGAAAAGAGTTCGGCTTCTATAGAAATCCGACTGAAGAAAAATTCTGAAAGGAGTTCGGCTCCTAGAGGAATTCGACTAAAGGAGAAGTTCGGAAGGAGTTTGGCTCCTGTAGGAGTCCGACTGAAGGAGAATTCTGGAAGGAGTTCGGCTTCTGTAGAAATCTGACTGAAGGAGTTCGAAAAAAGTTTGGCTCCTAGAGGAATCCAACTGAAGGAGAAGTTTGGAAGAAGTTTGGCTCCTGGAGGAGTTCGGTCGAAGGAGATGTCTGGGAGGAGTCCGGCTCCTAGAGAAGTCCGACCCAAGGAGAAGTCTGGGAGGAGTTCGGATCCTGAAAAAGTCCGATCGAAGGAGAAGTCTGGGAGGAGTCCGGATCCAGAAGAAGCCTAGCCGAAGGAGAAGTCTGAGAGACGTCCGGTTCCTAGAGAGTTTGACAGGAATTTGACCATTGGGGGAGTCCGACTGGGGCTCGACCACTGAGAAGTTTGGCTGGTTGAAGAGATTTGGCTGGGGCTCGACCGCTGGAGAGTTCAATCGGCTAAAGGAGATCGACTAAGGTTTGGCCGCTGAAGCTCTTCCATGATTACTGGTTGCATTGGGCTAAGTATCAGGCTGGACTTTGATGGGAGCGGGGTTTATCCCCAACATGAAGGATCTTGGAGAAGCTGCTTTTATACTTGGTATTGAGATTCACAGGAATAGATGCCATGGTTGGTTAGGATTGTCTTAAAGGACTTATATTAATCGTATTTTAAGAAGATTTGGTATGCATGACTGCAAACCTGGAGACATACCTGTGGTTAAGGAAGATAAATTCAAAAAAGATCAATGTTTAAAGAATGATATAGAAAGAGAATCTATAAAAAATATGCCTTATTCTAGTAACGTGGGTAGTTTGATGTATACACTAGTTTGCACTAGACCTGATATTACATATGCTGTTAGTGTGCTCGGTAGATATATGTTAAATCCAAGCATAGAGCATTGGAAAGTAGCTAAAAAGATTATGAGATATTTGCAGAAAACTAAAGATTTTATGCTCACTTATAGAAGGACTGATTGTCTTGATGTGATTAGATATTGTGACTCCAATTTTACCGGTTGTGTGGATGATATGAAATCTACTTCTGATTATACTTTTATGATGGCTGGAGGGGCTGTATCTTGGAAAAGTTCAAAACAGACTATTGTGGCATCATCCACGATGCAGACAGAGTTTGTAGCTTGTTATGGAGCTGCAACTCATGCTATTTGGTTGAAGAATTTTATTTTAGAACTTATGATTGTCGATTCCATCTTTAAACCACTTACAATATATTGTAATAATAGTACAACTATATTCTTTTTAAAGAATAATAAGAGTTCCAATGCCTCAAAATATATTAAAATAAAATATCTTGCAGTCAGAGATTTGGTTAAAAAGAAAGATATTATCATCGAGCATATAGAGACTGATGCAATGCTAGCGGATCCATTAACCAAAGGACTTAGATTCACTGTATTTGAAAAACATGAGTTTATTGCAATCATTTGATGTACTTGGTTAGTAGGAGAATTATTTTTTATTATACATCATGCAGATGTAGTACCATTTTTATTATTTTTAATAAAGTATGATATTTATATTTGGTGCACATATGGTTGTTTGTAAATGTTATTTAAATTAAAGTTTTAAGCATAAAGCTTTTGCTTAAGTATAAAGGTGTTGCTTATGATGACATAAGCTTATTGTAACTTTCATTGAAAAGCATAAAGAGATTTCATTGAAAATTATAAAATGGATCGATGATGGATTTTGTATATTTAGATCACATAAGTACAAAATTCACACTACACGCACTATATCACTGAAATCTATGTCGATAAGATTACTAATATTTGTAACTATAGAGAGATCTTATATCAATAAATGATATTAAGACTGCTGTGATTCAATGTTAATGATTTTAGCGGACCAAATTTTTGATTAAAGATGTTATTCATTCAGGATATTAGCATATATGGCCACATGAAGTGCACTTAGCCCGAGAGTCATTTTAAACTATATATTATATTTAAAATATTTTTAAAAATAAATAAATAAAGGGGTGTAAATCATTATCGTTCAAGTGAGAGAATGTTAGAAATTCTTATAAGATGGGCTTTCATTGATTTTAGACTGATTTTGATTTTGAATTTATTGTGAAATATGGGCTAAGTTGTCGTCTGAATGAATGATTAAGGAGCCCAAAATAACTTGTGATCATATTATTTGGGTCCTATTATCTTAAGTTATGTGATATAGTATATATCGGTGTAGACCTGATCCGACTAATGGGCTCTATGATGGGTGGACCCATTAAGATTTTTTAATTGGATTAGGTCTCCGCTCCACTTCTATAAATACAGTCTATAGAGAAATCCTAGGATATTATTATTATTATTAAGATATCTACGCTCTAAGGGTGGAACTCATCCCATTAAGGAGGCAGACATCAAGAGGAGGAGAGGAAGATCTGTCCGTCGTCGATTCTTCTCTTGCAGGATATTCAGCGCAGACCATCAGATGACTGCTCAAAAATTTCAAGGTATGTTGATTATTTATAATTTATTCTTGAATTTTTATCTTGCATTCTAGATCTTCTACATATGATCCATAAATATTTATTTAATTTTTTCTGACAACCAAGCATTTAAACATTTTATCAATAGGATGTACATATGTTCTATATTGGAATTTTAATCAGTGATTCATTTTGTTCTTGAGCAGGAAAAAAACTTAGTAAGTCAATTGAAGAATCAAGTTCCATCTTTTGTTTTGTTTTTCTAAGAAATACAGTAACTTCCACATCGAAGTTTGAATCCCAAATCTCTTAAAACATCAATCTAGTCTTGGTTTTATTTAAATGATGATTTTGACCTAGTTCAAAACCTAAATTGATGAGAAAAAATGATAAATTAGAATAACACTTCCTCAATTTTAGCAAAATACACTAACATCCTTTCAATTTTAAAAAATATCAAATTAGTCCTTCAAATTTTTTAGATGTTTGAAAGTTATCTTACTCTTCGATTGCTCCCTTCGTCATCCATTGACACTGATGGGCATAATGAATTATGTTATTTATAACCTATTATATCTATAGCATATTCTTTATATATATATATATATATATATATATATATATATATATATATATATATATATATATATATATATATATATTAATGGTCTTATTTAATTTATAGTTTTTATTGCATAGGTAGTGAGAAATGATAGAAACTATTAGTGTTATGCTATATTGATGATTCGATAGTTAATGGACCGTATGGCATCGAGTACAATAGATAATCGTAAAAGATCCTCAGAATTAAAAATAAAATAAAATTTGATGAGTTGGAGTAAAAATTATACCAAGTATTTCGTATCGATAGAAGTTAAAATAAAATAATAATAATATATAGATATTCATAAGTTATGCAACCATCAGTAATTAAGTACGAAGCTATTTTGATTTTAGATGATGATGATATAGAGATAATTTTTGCAACATTAAATTTTCATCCTTGTCTATTCGGTGTGGAATTGTACCTTGATGTCCCACCCATAGAAGACACTAAAAATATTAACGATCAGGATAATTTTGTAGCATGTGATCGGGATTTAAGAATGACAACACACGTAGGAGAACCAACTATTTGCTCTAGCCAGTACAATATAGATAATGTCCAAATGAATATGAGTTCAAGATATATAGAGCAATTTTGTACATAGGACAATGATGTGACATAGAATGTCATCAGACAAGCATCGGTATATACAAGTGCTATTGATATGGTTCATGCAGATTGTTGGAAATAAATTCTGCTCCCACCGAAGTTCAGTTTGATGCTTAGCCTAATGTAATCGATAATCATAGAAGAGCTTCAATCAAAAATTCTCCTCCAACGGTTGGATCCCAGTCGAACTCCTTCAAAATCCGAACTTCTTTCGGATCTCTCCTTCAAACGGATTTCTACAGGAGTCGAACCTCTCTCGGACTCCTCTAGGAGCCAAACTCCTTCCGAACTCCTCCTTCAGTCAAGCTCCTTCAGTCAAGCTCCTTCTAAATTTCTTCTTTGGTCAAACTCCTTCCGAATTTCTCTTTTAGTCGGATTTCT
Organism: Cocos nucifera; assembly: GCA_006176705.1. Taxonomy (NCBI): domain Eukaryota; kingdom Viridiplantae; phylum Streptophyta; class Magnoliopsida; order Arecales; family Arecaceae; genus Cocos; species Cocos nucifera. The sequence continues at coordinate 485,462 of QRFJ01000089.1, read as the reverse complement.
ATAGGAGCCAAATTTCTTTCGAACTTCTCCTTCGGTCGGATTTATATAGGAGCCAAACTTCTCCCAGATTTCTCCTTCATTCGAATTCCTCCAGGAGCCGAACTCTTTTCGGATCCCTCCTTCAGTCGGACTCCTCCAGGAGTCGAACTCCTTCTAGATCTCTCCTTTAGACGGATGCCTACAAGAGCTGAACCCCTTTCATACTCCTTCAGGAGCCAAACTCCTTTCAAACTACTCTTTCAGTCAAGCTCCTTCAGGAGCCAAATTCCTTCCATATTTCTTCTTCGATCTAACTCCTCTAGGTGCCAAACTCCTTCTGAATTTTTTCTTCAATCAAATTTCTACAGAAGCCGAACTTCTCTCAGATTTTTCCTTCATTCGGATTCCTTCAGAAGCCAAACTCCTTCTAGACCTCTTCTTCAGTCAGATTCCTATAGGAGCCAAACTCCTTCCAGACTTCTTCTTCAGTCAAATTTCTAAAGGAGCCAAACTTCTTTCAAATTTTTTTTTCAGTCAAGTTTCTCCAAGAGTCAAACTTCCTCCGAACTTCTCCTTCAGTTGGATTCCTCAAGAGTCGAACTCCTTTCGAACTTCTCCTTCAGTTAGATTTCTTCAGTGGATTATTTTCAGAGTTCAGCTAGCATTTCTCTCAGATAATCTTCTCTAGCCGTATTCTCTTTAGAAGTTCGAACTCCTCTAAAATTGACGTACGTCAAAGCTCTTCACCATCCAACACCTTCTTCCTCCGAACTTTGATTATTAAATCTCAACGAACGGCCACTTCATGGCAATGGACATCACTCTCTGTAACAAACTCCACGTGGCTCCGAGCAGCCCACTATCAAATGACCACATCATAACAATAGATATCTCTATCCATAACAAACTCTACGTGACTCTGAGTAGCCCACTATCGGATGGTTACGATAAGCTCCATCTATAAAAAGGGACCCTCCAGATACGTTTTCTCTAAGCTCTCTTCTTTTTTTAAAAATACTACTGAATTCTTATCTGAGCACTCCATTTATATTGGTCAGAAGAGCTGACTTGATCGTCGGAGGATCTTGCTGGAGCCACCACCATCGACTTCGGATGGAACTTTATTTTGCAGATCATCGATGGTGATCTCGTCTTCCTCAATTTTAGTTCGATCCAATGTCAACCAGATTCTGCATCAACAAAATTGGTACTAGAGAAAGGGCACCTCTATTCCTAAGGTACCCTTGTTCTTAAAGAAGTACTCAATTGATCCTTTGGATCTTCTTCTTCAAGGTCCATCTCCATCCTCTCCCTTAATCCCGAGAAATGCCTCCAAAGAGAAAGACTATCCGAAGATCTACCGCTTCTACCATTAGATCTATCTGTCCCTGCTTCATTGTAGGTACTTCAACCTCCTCCTTCATCAACGGCTATGGTAGATCCAAAGTAGTTCAATCTACTAATGCAGTGGGTTCAGAGCCTCACCGAGATGGTGCAGACCATGCGACAGTCTTTGACGATGATTTCATCAGAAAATCCACCATCAGAATGTCAGAAATCGATCCTAAGAAGGAGCACTTAGGCTAGCATACCCGTCGCCCTTGGAAAAAAGAAATAGAGAGCGGAGGATTCTTGCTCGGATCATAATTCTTCTCTGAAAGAGATCTTTCTCATCCACTGCCAGAAGCCTTTCAAGATCTGCGATCGAGATGATGTCCTCAATCAAAAATTATGGGAGATGGATCGATGGATTGAGAAACTCCGTCATATCATCATGGTTCATCATGATGATGTTTGCACCGATCTTCTTTTTTCTTTCTGAATTATGCAAGAGTTCATTCTGCTGAACTTTAAGCTCTCCCAATTTGAAAGCTACGATAGAACCTCCGATCCGATCGATCATCTGAAAGCCTTCTAGGCTATGATGCTGCTTCATGGCGCACCAGACGCCATATTATGTCGAGTCTTTTCATCTACCTTAAAGAAAGCAGTAAGAAACTGGTACTCGATATTGAAGTTGGGTACGATCTTCTTTTTTGATCAGATGAGCCATCAATTTATGGCTCACTTCATCAGCAGTCGACATCCGCACCGAGGTTCGAATTTTTTAATGAACGTCAAGCAGAAGGAGGGAGAATCCATCCGAACTTATGTCATCCAGTTTAATACTGCTATGTTGGAGGTTGGAGAAGAAGTACCCCAGAAACTTTATCGATCTGCTAGCTCGGGCTAAAGAATATGTTCGTACGGAAGAAGCCTTCAAGTTGAAGGATGAAGAAGCCATAGAAGAGCGGCAGATGGGCAAGTCTAGCAAATCTACGACTGATGGAGGGCCGAATGAAGTTCGACTGTGCTCACGAACCCTTTCCCAAGCGCAAGCGAAGCCAAACTTTTCCTTGAGCTCATCATCAAAGAAGCTCCAACAGAAGGATGTGAAGAAGTTCTTCCCCTTGAAGGTTTCACAACTATGCTCTTCCTTAATGTTCCACAGACGTTGATCTGAAGCAACCCAATGATGCTACCACAGTTAGAACCACTAATGAGGGAGGAACAACAAGAAGATCGGCCACCTCCCGACATCATCAATGCTATCTATAAGGGGGCTTAGTACTTTGGTGAGCCACCATCTCTCTGCCTCAAAATCAGGAGAAGCTTGCTCTAAATTGGAAAGATCCATATGAAATAGAGGAGGTCGTCCGGCATGAAACTTATCGTCTGAAGGAGTTCAGAGGAACAATGCTCCTACGATCTTTGAATTTCGAAAATCTGAGGATGTACTATCAGTAATTTTTCTTCAATAAAACTTCTCCATTTCAATATTATTATTTCTTAGTGCAAAAACTATGTGACGACAGAAAAACAATAATCAATAGTGGTCATGTTAGGAATAGGAGGAGAACCTCATCCTGACATGAGCAAGTCGAAGTTCTTCAACCTCGGCTAGAGATAAAATCTTCTCCAAGCTTCAACGTCTACGTCAACAGAAGATAAGATCTTGCCCCAGGAGCTCAATCCTCAATCTCGACTGGAGATAAGATCTCTTCCCTAAGAGCTTCAACATCTAACATCAATAGAAGATAAGATCTTCTCGAATTCGACCTCAGCTGGAGATAAGATCTCTCCCGAGCTTCAACGTCTATGGTCAATAGGAGATAAGATCTCCCCCAAGGAGCTTCAACCTCGACTGTTGGAGATAAGATTCTCCTCCAAGCTTCAACATCTAATGTCCAACAGGAGATAAGATCTCCTTGAAGAGTTCACCTTTACCTGACTGCTGGAGATAAGATCTCTTCTTCATCCTCAGAGAGATAAGATCTTTCCAAGGGACCGAGTCACGTTAATAGGATCGAGATAAAGATCTCTTTCAGCTCAACTCGATTGAAATAAGATCTCCTCCGAGCTTCAACGTCTATGTCAACAGGAGATAAGATCTTCTTCAACCTCGGTTGGAGATAAGATCTCCCTCGAGCTTCAACATCAATAGGAGATAAGATCTCCTTCAACCTCAGCTAAAGATAAGATCTCTCTCGAGCTTCAACATCTACGTCAATAGGAGATAAGATCTCTTTCATCCTCGATTGAAGATAAGATCTCCTCCGAGCTTCAACGTCTACGTCAACAGAAAATAAGATCTCCTTCAATCTCGGCTAGAGATAAGATCTTCCCAGAGCTTCTACATCAACAGAAGATAAGATCTTCTTCAACCTCGGTTGGAGATAAGATCTTTCCAGAGCTTCAATGTCAATGTCAATAGAAGATAAGATCTTCAACCTCAGTTGGAGATAAGATCTTCCTCGAGCTTCTACTTCAATGTTAACCTCGACTGAAGATAAGATCTTTTTCGAGCTCCAACCCTTCAACAGAAAATAAAATCTCCCCCGAGCTCCAACATCAACTTCGATAGGAGATTAAATCTCCTTCAACCTCGGTTGAAGAGAAGATCTCTTTCGAGCTTCAACATCAACCTCGATTGGAGATAAGATCTTCCTTGAGCTTCAACCTCAATGGATGTGGAGCCCAAAAAAGGACTTTGGTAGTCATCTTTTTTATACTCTCTTCCTTCAAATTTCAAACTCGAGAGTGAGGAAGACTATTGTTGGAAATAAATTTCGCTCCCACCGAAGTCCAGTTTGATGCTTAGTCTGATACAACCGATAATCATGGAAGAGCTTCGATCGAGAATTCTCCTCTAGTGGTCAGACCCCAGTTGAACTCCTCCAGGAGCTAAACTCCTTCCGAACTTCTCCTTCAGTCAAGTTTCTTTAGGAGCTGAACTTCTTTCAGATTTCTTCTTTGATCAAACTCCTTCAGAAGTCGAATTTCTTCCAAATTTTTTTTTCAGTTAGATTTCTATAGGAGCCGAACTCCTTCCAGACTTCTTTTCAATCAAATTTCTACAGAAGCCAAACTCCTTCCAGATTTCTTCTTCATTCGGATTCCTCTAGGAGCCAAACTCTTTCTAGATCCTTCCTTCAGTCGGACTACTTCAGGAGCCAAACTTCTTTCAAATCTTTCCTTCAGATGAATGCCTATAGGAGCGAACCTCTTTCGGACTCCTCTAGAAGTCAAACTCCTTCTGAACTCCTTCAGTCAAGCTCCTCCAAGAGCCAAACTTCTTTCAGATTTTTTCTTTGATCGAACTCCTCCAAGAGCTGAACTCCTTCCGAATTTCTTCTTCAGTCAAATTTCTAAGGAGCCAAACTCTTCTTAGATTTTTTCTTCATTCGGATTCCTTCAGGAGTCAAACTTCTTTTGGACCTCTCCTTCAGTCGAATTCTTACAGGAGTTGAACTCCTCCCAGACTTCTCCTTCAGTCGAATTTTTACAAGAGCCAAACTTCTTCCAAATTTCTCCTTCAGTCGGACTCCTCCAAGAGTCAAACTCTTTTTAAATTTCTTCTTCAGTCAAGTTCCTCCAGGAGTCAAACTTCTCCTTCAGTCAGATTTCTTCAGGAGCTGAACCCCTTCCAGACTTTTTCTTCAGTCAGATTCCTCTAGTGGATTACTTTCAGAGTTCAGCTAGCATTCCTTTTGAATGATTTTCTTTAGTCGTATTTTCTTTAGGAGTTTGAACTCTTCTAGAATTGACGTATGTCAAAGCTCTTCACCATTCAACATCTTCTTCCTTCGAACTTTGACTATTAAATCTCAACGAATGACCACTTCATGGCAACGGACACCACTCTCCATAACAAACTTCACGTGGCTCTGAACGGCCCACTATCGAACGACCACATCACAACAATGGATATCTTTTTCTGTAACAAACTCTACATGGCCTCGAGCAGCCCACTATCGAATGGTTACAACAAGCTCCATCTATAAAAAGGGATTCTTCAGATATATTTTCTCTAAGTTCTCTTCTTCTTTTCGAAACTCTGCTGAATTTTTGCCTGAGCACTCCATTTCTGTTGGCCATAATAGCTGACTTGATCGTCAGAGGATCCTGCCAGAGCCATCACCATCGACTTCGGACGAAATTTTATTTTGCAAGTTATCGACGGTGATTTCATCTTCCTCGACTTCAGCTCGATCCAGCGTCAACCAGATTCTGCACCAACATAGATGATCAATATTTCATGAAAATGATGTGCTAAGCAAAGATGATATGAAAGTTGACATTGAGAAAGCTGGCACATCATATGATGCAGGAAGCCTACACAATATTGATTTAAATGACACAAGAGTCCTAAATTTACTGGTGTTTGAAGCTTCTTCTAGAACATTCAATCAATTTAATTGGATAGCTGCTAATATGTCAATGAGTTATGCATTGCAAACACATTCTTGTACATGAAAAAGAGGTGAAAAATTATATAAGGAGCTCTATTTTGTAGATAAGGTTGAACTGCAAAATATAATAAAATAATATTCAATTGATACACATCATGAGTTCAAGATTACTCAGAGCCAAAATTGTGGATTGTTAAATATAAGAATAGAAAACCAGGATGTTAATGGATACTTCGAGCAATTAAGCAAAATGACTACTTTGAAGTCACATGATATGCTGGTCTGCATATATGTATATCTGCTATACTTTCTCAGGATCATTTTGGACTAGACTCTACTTTTATCACCAATAAAATATGAGATCCGATGAAAGAAATACCTATAATCTCTATTGCTGATATTGGTGCAGTATTAAAAAGTAGATTCAACTATACGTTGGGTTATAGAAAGTAATAGAAGGCCAAGCAAAAAAATAATAGCTATGGTATTTGGTGATTGGGACAAATCATATGAACTGTTACCAAAATGGTTGCATGCTGTAGGGCAATTCAATCCCGGCTCTTGAATTAAATTCATCAGTATTTCTATAGGTTATCCAGCATGTGCTATATTTGATCGTGTTTTTTAGATTTTTGCACCTTCTATTGAAGGGTTCAAATATTGTTGACTGGTGATTAGTATCGATGCTACCTTCTTATATGAAAAATATCGAGAGAAGATGATGATTGCAACAGCTATGGATGGCAATAATCAAATTTTTTTCCTCGCATTTGCTATAGTAGATGAAGAGTCTTTCAATACGTAAGATTGGTTTTTAACATATATGAGAAGTTTTTGTTACTGCATGTCAGAATATTTGTCTAATTTTAAATTGACATATTGGTATTTTATCTGCAGTACAAAATTAATTTTCTAGTTGGCAACTACCACATGCATTTTATGTATATTGCTTGCGTCATGTAGCAAGCAACTTTAACATGTGATTTTGGGATTCAAAACTACAGGATATGGTGAAGAAAGTTGGCATGCAAACACAAATCATGAAGTTTGAGAAATGTATGAGAAAGATTGAAAAGGTTAATCGAAAGCCATTCAATGGCTAAATAATTTTTTTTTTGATAAATGGACTCAAGCACATGATCGTGGTTGATGATATGGATTAATGACTACTAATTTGTCTAAGTGTTTCAATGGAGTTCTTAAAAATGCTCACTTTCTACCAATAACTACATTAGATAAATGGACTCAAGCACATTGTAGTTATGTTTTATGTTTTTTTTTTTTTTGCCATCACAAATAATTGTATCAAATTTTTTAACAATATGAAAATTTAAGATATTTATTGATAATTTAAATGTATATAGTTTTGTAATTCTTAAATCAAGAAATGAATTTATAAAATTCTGAATTGTTGAAACTTTAGAAAAGCCAGTCGACCGGCTTGGCACGACATGCAAGCTGGCCAGCTCGGCGCTGCACGCAAGATATCCTCGGGCCAATCGATCTATCCTTGGGCCGGTTGACCAACCAGTGTATTTTGATCAATTATATCGGATTTGGCAGACCTACCCTTTGGCCCAGCATTGTATGTAGATCATAATACCTATATCTTAGGCCCGTCGATCGGTCAATCCTTTGAATGGCTTGTCGGTTGACCGACTGATATTGACCAGGATCAACCAGAAGGCTCAGGTAATCGATGGTCGACTTGGCTTCAGATTGATCGACCGGCTTTGGCACAACATGCAACCTTGGCTTTTTTACGATCGACTTGAACACAAATCGATCGATCGATCAATCATTTGAATGGCTTCGATCGATCGATCAGTTGATATTGACTAGGATCAATTGGAAGGCTCGGGTAATCGACGGTCAACCTAGCTTCAGACCAGTCGATCGGGTTTGGCATGGCACGCAGCCTTAGCTTTTTCATGGTCGACCTAGACATAGACCAGATGATTGGTCAATCATTTGAATGGCTTGGCCGATCAACCAGCTAATATTGACCAGGATCGATCGAAAGGCTCGGATAATCAATGGTTGACCTAGCTTCAGATCGATCGATCGGGTTTGGCATGGCATGCAGTCTTAGCTTTTTTGCAATCGACCTGGACATAGATTGGTCAATCGATCAATAATTTGAATGGCTCGACCAGTCGATCGGCTGATATTGACTAGGATCGACCAAAAGGCTGGGGTAATCAGTGATCGACCTAGCTTTAGACTGATCGACCAGTCAATCCTTTGATTGGATCGATCGATCAACTGATTGATATTGATCGGGATTGATCGAAAGGCTTAGGATTCAACTAGTCGACCACTTTGAGGGCCAAGTCGATCGATCATTGGCATGGTTTAAGATGGAGACTAAAGGCCAGGTCGATCGACCCTAAAAAGATCAACCGACTTGCCACTTGAAGGCCGACCTTCTATTCTGAAGGCCGACGATCTTGGCTTTTAGGATTTTAAAAAGATCAACCGACTTGCCACATTCTGAAGGCCGACCTTCTAGGATTTTTGTTCGATGCCCGATTTGGTACGACATGCTCTAAAGATCTAGACTATATCGGATCAAACGAACGATCTTGACCAGAATTGATCGATCTTCTAGGGTTTCTGTCCATAGACCTAGTACGGCATGCTTTAAGGATCTGGACTATATTCGATCGACATGACTAGTCTTGACCGAAATTGACCGATCTTATAGGATTTTTGTTCGATGCTCGGTTTGGTACAGCACGCTCTAAAGATCTAAACTATGTCGAATCAAATGAATGGTCTTAACTAAAATTGATCGACCTTCTAGGGTTTCTGCCCATAGACCTAATACAGCATGCTTTAAGGATCTGGACTATGTCCAATCGACATGACATAGTCTTGATCAGAATTGACCAGCCTTCTAGGGTTTTTGTTCGATGACCGATTTGGTATGACACGCTCTAAAGATTTGGACTATGTTGGATCAAATGAATGGTCTTGACTAGATTGATCGGCCTTCTAGGGTTTCTGCCTATAGACCTAATACGGCACGCTTTAAGGATCTGGACTATATCCGATCAACATGACATAGTCTTGATCGAAATTGACCAACCTTCTCGAATTTTTGATCGATGACCGGTTTGGCACGGCACACTCTAAAGATCTTGAATAAACTATAACTCCAACCTCCAAACTCATATATCTTTATAAATGAAACTTGTACGGAAAATGATCGAAATCATAAATTCAAATACAAACCATACATAAGTCATGATTGCAAATATAGATGATACAGAAGTCATGATTTCAGTACAAACGATGCACAAATCATAAATCTAGATACAAATGATACGCAAGTCATAAGTTAAAATATACACAACTCATAAACCTAAAAACAAATAAAAAAAGAATCAATCATAATCATCTGCAATCAGAAGTTGGGGCCTAAGCATTCGCTGGAGGGTCTTGTGGTGGTGGAGGAAACTAATGATAAAAATACAATGTGAACTGCTGAGACTGCGTGAATCCCTCGTCCATATATCTCGTCAGAGATACCTCGAGTGCATCTATTCGAGCTGACAATGCTCGTAGATCAGATGCCTACTCATCAAACTGTGCAGACTGACTAGGCTGGTGAGGCTGGTCTCTGTTAACAGCATCATCTTCATCTGCATTTTGTCATTCATCACGCTTCCATATCTTATTAGAACAAATATATCTCATATGCCTCAAAGATGATTGATTGTATATATCAGTGAATTTATGCTTAAATAATTTCATTATCATGACTAAGAAACATCAAATGCCTTGAAGATACAAGTCATGATGGCTCCATAGGGTAAATAAGATTTGACACTTTGAAAACATTCGTTCATATAATGTATCATCATATATGGTAAATTAACTCTACGATCCGTAAGCATTATTTGTAGAAGATAAACATCTAGAAATGATACATTATCTCTATAACCCCCTTTAGGTAGAAAGTTAAATATGAAAATATGATAAACGAGTCGATTCAATAAAGATAATGCACGTACACTAGGTTTAGCGATACCAACTAAACTATGATCCTCATAAACATTTTTAGCAGATGGAAGATATTTTAAAAATCAATGACTCCAACAAGTGATATTAAAATATTCATCACCATCTGATGGAATGCTCAATATTTGACCAAGCATGCTACAGTCTAGATTAATCATCTTTCCTTTCATATAAAAAGAAATAGAACAACTTGATCAGTCAAAATTAAAATTAGTATAAAAATACTTTATAAGAGTAGGATATGTTGGCTTATTAAAAGTAATCATTGATAACCAACCTATTTTTTAAAATAAAAATCTAATTTGAAAATCACTAAGTTGATCTAGATCCACTATCCTACCTCCTATAATTTTTCTATGACAAAAATTATTTCTAAACTTTTCTCCATATTTGCTATTTAAAAATAAATCTTCTTTATATCTACGAGTTGGATTTTTTTCTGTCTACTCGAGCTTTTTTTTTTTGCTTTCATATTATCTTTTTTTTGAAATCATCTCAATTAATAAGGTATAAGAGGGAAGAAGGAGAGGGGCCAGTAACTTTGGGTGAGGGGGGTTGGTTAAATGGGGGTGGGAGGGGCTGAAAAGAGCATTAGAGTTTATGTCAAAATACGAGTTGAATATGAACTCACATTTTCAAGATGCGGGTTCATGTTAACTCATCAACCCACTTCAAATAAAAAAGCCGGTTCAAATTGAACTTGCATGTGCAAGTTCATGTTGAACTCAAAATCTTTAAAATTTAAATTTATATAAGCATCAATTTTTTAAAAAATTCACTCATAGAGGTCAGATCAGTCGAACATGCAAGTTGGACATGCAAATTCAAATTTAAAATCACATTTTCAACATGTGATTTTAACACGTAACTCCCAAATCGACACGACTATGATATTCTCAAAAATAAAATTAAAATAATAATATTTTAAAAATTATTATTTAAATGATAGTATTTATTTTATATATATATAAACCCGGCATAGGTTAGCCTGTCTGCAGCTATCAGTGGGCATCCGGGATGCCTCCGTTGCCCGGACTAGGATCTTGGACGCATCCATCGCTCTTCTGCCTAGGACGCCACCAATAACACGTGCATGCTCCCAGGCACGCGCGAACGAGACTCGCAACAGGATCTTGGGTGATGCGCGCGAATAATAAAAAAAAAAAAAAAAAAAAAAAAAATGCTACCGGTGTAAATAGACTGAAAAGCGTGCCTGCGGATAAAAACTGGATCATTTCAACATCAATATCGAACATCTCCGCATCACCCGCATCTCTGCCTTAAGATAGACCTTGTAGATCATATGGCGACGTACAATCCCCAAGAGAGTTCATTTACAAGGATAAAATTACAAAAATCAACACAAAATGGATAAAAAAAGAATCCAAGTTGCCAGATCCCCTTCAGGCATCAAACAATCTAAATTTGAGAAATATATCTGCAAGGGATTGTAGAATATGTGATAAGAAAGTACCATATAGTATACTCACAGAAAGTAGCACAAATTTTTTAAGTCTTTAAATACAGAAACAAATGAACCCCACCGGTGAGACAAAATGCTGATGAAATACAGGAGGAAGAATATTCCGCTAAAACCAACCAGCACCAATCACCTCCCTATGAACATAATATACATTACAAGAAAGCTTTCACAGACATGTTGGCCGCATAACAAATTGGGAGAATACGCTCCGGCTGCTTATCGTCCATCTAGCATTCGCAGCCTGATGATTGTTGCGGACGTCCACCACCCCCCACATCAATGGTGTCCGGAAGATATCTTCATTAGCAAAAGAAAGTGTCAGGCAATCCTTCAAACGTGAAAAAAATCGTGCAACAGAAAACCATTAAAATTAGATATAGGGCTGCTAGGGTACACCATCAACTTCTTTTAAAACTTTCACTTTTAAAAACAGACATTAAAACAATCAGTCCAGGGAGGTGCTCACATCTCTTCCTCTGGTTCATTCTTGAGGGCATTCTTGGCTATACACTGAAAGGCGGCTTCAACATTAATTCCTTCTTTAGCAGATGTCTCAAAGTAAGGGATATTTCCTTTTGATGCACACCATGCCCTTGCTTTCTTCTCAGAAACCTGAGAACCCAGAGAGAAGAATAACTCCAAAAGTAATATAAATTTACCAAAAAACGTGGTAGTGGAAGTAACAATACTATTAGTTTGCTACAATTAAGGAGAAGAAAACAATCTTACCACCCGGCTATTGCCACCATCAACATCAACCTTGTTTCCCAGCACCACAAATGGGAAATTTTCCGGGTCAGAAGGGCTAGCCTGCACATCAGACAATCAACACAGGAGTTAACTCTTCAAATTTTATCATACCTGTAATATTTTGAAGACAGGTTGGATAAAGGGTCACCTGAATCAAAAATTCCTCACGCCAATTGTTCAGGTTATCAAATGACTTCATAACATTAACATCATACACAAGAACACAGCAATCAGCTCCACGATAGAAAGCCACACCAAGACTCTGAAATCTTTCCTGCCCTGCAGTATCCCATATCTGCAGAATAAAATGCAGCAATAAAGAACGTGAGCCTAAAGACGAGGTTATCCACCGACATGCAAGGCTGAGATAGAACTGTAGAAACATATTTCATAAGAGAGAGCATATGACCGACTACACAACTTATTTGATAGATACTCAAGCTCTTGAGGCCACAATCTCTGCCAACAATTTAATCGGCTGGCTACAGTCCATGTTCCATTAATCAGCCAACAGAACCATTTGGATCGCTTGAACTGCCATTCTGTATGTTCTATAGTCATATACAAAATTATAGTTTCAGCTTATTTTGATTTTCGAATCTTTCATGTTGAATTTCTTATAATGTAAACCATACCCACAATTGCCTACATATGCAGGGTATGGTTCCATAAACCCAAGTAGACCCATCAGGTTCCAATATTTAATTCACAATCTAAAATTCCAAAACCACATTTTAACCTGATGTGTCAGTGTATATATCCGCATAAACAAGTTTCCAATTAATAATTGTAGATTGACTCAGTAAATAAAGTAGTGAATAATCTATTAAAACACAAATTGAACTTCGACGAGGTTCATAACCAGCAACTCCCATCAATCATGGTCATGGATTCATTCTATGAATCAAATTCTCCAATCATAACCATACAGGACCACCATGTCCTCACCACTAGCATCTTCAACTACCAGCACTACTTCCATACAACTGTTTCTAGACCTACCCCTACTCTGCTCAAGCTAATTGATCCAAAGTATTAAATTCACACTTTAATATGGCTATTTGAAGAGCTCATGGAACTTAAGAAAACAAACACTCCATCCTTCAACATTGCACCCCTTCTGTGTCCATCCTTGCTTTTCCACAGTTTTCCACAATCATCTCAAACTTTATTTGCACCACATTATTCATCATCCAAGAGCAATAAGCTTCAGATATTACTTTGTGAATAACCATTAATTATAGAAGAACTTAGTCTCATGTCTTCACGTATAAGACCCAAAGTAATAAACGACAGTTATAACCAGTTCTTTTGTTTCCTACCAACTAGCCAAGCTCGTACTATCTCAATAACCCACCTGCCTAACCCCCACATGCCAAAAAAAAAAAAATCCAAGAAAATGATGATTATGTCATTGTAGTGATCCAGAACCGCAGCTCAAAATGCTAGTTAGAAGATTTTTTTTGAGTTCCTTATCTTTTACAAGTACCCAAAATCTCCCTACCGCACAACTTATATAAGACTAGAGATATGCCCACATAGATCCTCACATATTCCCTCCTTTTAAGCTTTAATATCCTTGCCAGATTAAGCATCCAAATCCTACCCAATCCAATCACAAACATGACAAGCAAACCATAGTCGGCCTCAAAAGGGCCCTTGCTGCAACTTCCTTAGTCTATAAGACCTCACTCAAAAGGCTGGCCAAAAAGGGATTATTCAGGTTCCTTGGCCCTAAGTACCAAAGATCTCCCCAGTGCATAATCATTTTGGAACTTAATGCACACCTACATGGGTCCTCACAGAGGTAGATCCCAATAATACACCTACAAGGTATGTGATAATGCAGCAATTTGAAAAACATATTCTAGATAGCCGGATTTCTAGCAATGTAAAACTAGAAAAACAACAATGCAAATATTTTATAAAGCAACCAAGTGCAGGCAAGCACAACAGAATACACCATCAAGCATCTTTCTTAAGAAAGGTCTTGGAAGAAATATACCTGTACTCATGAAATAAGTGAATACAATGTGAGATGGGAGAACATGCAAAAAAGTTGTTGTACACAAAACTACATATTTCTATTACAATTTGGTCCTTGTATCAAGGATTTAAGTTCCCCCACTGGCGGACATGCTAGCACATGGACATCACAATTCCGAAATAAAAAGTATACAAGACTTAGTAACCTTTTTCAATTAAAACATGACAAATTATTAATAGGTGTGGTGACTACACATGCTGCAGCCTAACTTGAGGCGGTACTAGAAACCTTGGTTCTTATTTTCCTTCTTTCATCCGCATTACTTGGACACTCACATCCAGCTCCTAGAACCATGTCGGATGCATATCCAATCAGATACATGTTGGACACTTTGATGCTTATCAAAATTTATTGATTTCAGCTTTTAGAATTTGGTAGAGAGTTGGCTCCAATTACTTTGACCCAATATAATAATGTTTAAATTGTAAGTTTTGTTCATTTTAGAGATTGGTTAAGAGTGCATGCATTAAAATAAATTTCAATATTATCATTCTCCTAAAATCCTTAAACTAACTAGGAAGTTTGCACAAGAAACATGTATATTTGAAGACCTTAACAAGCAATATCTTGTAATATTTTATCTTATACATAATTAAGTATATGTTAATTAAAATTATTTTTCCTACAATTTCCCTGTATCTGTTTTTTCTCCTGTTGCCAAGTTAGACACTTGGAGACATATCTGAATCTAATTCTCGTGCTTGCATGAATCCAACACCATCTTCTGTATTATCATATACCTTTCTCCACCGTATGAAATACTGAATAATATAACTCCTTTAGTATAGATTTCTTTTTTATCATCTTCATATTGACCATATGCTTTAGCATGTTCTCCTTTTGTTTCTTCATATGGTGAAAAAAATTGCTTCAGTTTCGGTGATTAGCTTCCAGAAAATAGCAAGAACAATGGAAAGAAAGAGCACCTATTTAGAAGTGGAGAGCTTAAAACTCCATATCATTGAGTTATTGAGCTCTTATCTCAATTTAAAAGGGAGCACACTTTCATAATATTTTGAACTGTTGAGATTATTTGAGAAATGTTTTATATCAACCAGATGCAGGAAGAGAGATGAGAGAAGTCAGCATGTCATTGTAAGCTTCCATAGTTCTGTTTTAGCTGGCCCTTAAATTAATATGGAAGGCCAAACCAATAAAACCTTTCAGTTTATGCCCATTAGAGATTCTTAGAGGGGAAAAGGGAAAAGGCAACCGTATGATTAGCTTCCAGTTTCTGCCCATAGAATTGGATCCCAATTTTAAGATTGAAGATGAATTTTTTTAAAAAAAATAAATATTTAAAGAAAAACGGGAACATCATTAAGATATGCTCTATTGACTAGTGCATCATGAAACCTTGATGCTTACTTGTTGTCCTTAACATATAGAACAAAACAATAACTAGGGTTGAGATGATTTTTGCCCCTCCCCCCCCCACCCCAAAAAAAAAAAAAAGAATGAGAAAACTAAGATTTATAGGTGCTTCTAAGCAGATTCATTTCCACCTGATTTTTCTCACTTATGAATCTGCAGGTCCTCATTATGTCCCCACAAATAGCTGATCTGGAATATTGACAATACGCAAAAACATTTTCATACATTGCAAGGCCTTATGGGACTCAGAATATAGCCAAAACCCATCAGCATCAAAATCACATCTCATGGCCACATTGTTCAGGTATCTAACAAATTTCTTTAACATTTTATAAAAACATATTAGTTCACTTCCAGGCTTAGTTCTCATTCCAATGACGACAAGTCCACTCTCCAATCACAAACAGATACTATTAACTTAAAACATATCCAACATGGTGCAGCAGCTTGAATGGTTGAGGGGCTGAATTGCCAAAGGACCTTCAATCAATGTTGACCGTCAAAGTTCCCAAAGGAGAATGCCTCAAAAAGATGGAGATGTAAGTATATCAAAAAAAAAGGCATATAATGAAAGATCGGTACATGCAAAATTCTGACAACTCTATCATGATATTAATTCCTGGTCAAATTTTCCATATCTTTCTAGACACCCAGGTAGTTCATTCCATTCTTCCCTTGATAGTGGAGAAGCTCAGAGAGAGAGAGAGAGAGAGAGAGAGATGAAAACTATTCTTTTTAGGAAAGTCACACGCTTAATTTTTAAAAGATACTCACTTTCAATTTCTCCATCAATTTGAATGTGTCCACGTTACCAACTTAGCAGGTCCTTGACGGAAATAAGGGACATGCTCGTCAAATTTTCAAAGTGTATTGACTATAACCCTAATAGATGACCTACATCATGATATTCACGTATCAAAAACAACTCAATAATCAATTAGACAAGCCTTCAATTTTTGAAGGGAAAGAAATAAGAAAATGTGTGTACTTTTATGGATAAAAATAACAAATCAATTGCACATAGAATAAGCCTAATGCACACAGGGTAAGGTTGCAAACATCCGACCCTCTTCAACTGTGCAACAGTGAAAGCTTTGTGCACTCAGCTGCCATTTTACAGCAAAATCATTTTCAACATAGGAACATAGGTACATGCTCATCAAACAACCAAACAGGTAAAAAGTACATATCTGTGGTACCAGTTATTTCAACTTAACCCAAAACAATCAAAACTAGTGCAACACTAGTAAAGGTAATCAGGCTGCTGCTGGTTTGTGTCATGCATTTCGCACTAAATTATTTACAATAAACACACTAGTCTTCACAGATTCCTTTCTGATGCCAAGTGTATGGGCCTTCAAGAGGATCTATAATTTCACATCAATCCTTTCTCGAACAACAAACTTCCCAAGACCAGCAGGAAAGAGAAAAAAAAAAATAATGATTTCTATTGACAAGCTCCTTAAATAGCTCTATCCTGAAAAGGGCACTGCCTTTATATTTCTTTAAAATGTCAAATCACTCAAATTCCTAGCTAGGGAACATGCAACTCCTCGGTTTATACATTGCACTGAGAAAACAAAACAGGAATGTGCTTCTAAATCTTCTAAACGATTAGGGCAACAAAATCTAAGACAAATTATACTACCACAAGATATTTCGGCTAATTAAATATACTAGACAAGTTTATGGCATCCATATAAAAAAAATGTTGGCTCTATCCTCCATCAGGCATGAGTTCTGTGTGGCTTCAAACGAGTCCCTTTATGATTCTTAAAGCAAAAGAGTCTTAAGAGATGATTTAGCATTAATGAAAAAATTAGTATCATATTCTTAATAAGAACATAAGGAATATCATTTTTAGTCTACTTCTATCACTTGTATTGGTATATCATTGTGAAATAGGTGATTTGATCAATCATAGATGAAGTCTCATAGAACTTCCTTCAACAACTTAGCAGTGAACATACCAGCACAAGATGAGCGCTCCCCTTTCTTTTCATCAAAATACTACTTATTACAACAAAGTTTTGCATGATATATCAAAAATGAGCAGGCATAATGACAGTAAACCGCTACTCACAGTCACATGGCCAAGGGAATCATAGCCTGAATATGTCAGCATATATAATAAAACAGTGGTAGAATCAGCCTAATGTATGAAACAAATCCAAATTTTTTAAAAAAAAAAAAAAAAAAAAAAAAATCCAAAATAGGCCAGACTAGAGTTGTGCTAAATCATTTACTATATTCGGTGCTGCTTGGGGCAGATTGAATCCAAGAAACATTGAATTTGTTACATGAAATGGAAATTCCAACAACTCCATAACACCTATTATCTGTACCCATAAAGCATATCAAGATCCAAACGTATAATTCAGGATACAAGCAACACAAGCACCCGACAAAAATCCACCTAAATAATTCAACATGCAATCTTATGATTCCACGATATATCTTATATTCCAAACACAAAAGTATCAAAAGTGATCAGATAAAAGAAAATCAAGCACCCTTAGCATACCAAAACTCACCTGTAACGTGAATAGCCTGTCCTCAAACTGGACTTCTTTTGTCAAGAAATCAGCTCCAATGGTCGCTTTATACTGATTACTAAACTTCTTGTTCACATACCTAAACATTACCATCAAAACCAAATCAGACACCATAACCCAAGATACATCAAAAAAACAAGTATTGTTCAATAATTATGAAAAAGAAAGAGTTTTAAGGCAATCGAGAATACTGATTCATCAGAGACGTCTTCCCAACCCTAACAAGATTCACACGAAGAAACAAAATCAAGAATCATTAAAGGCGACGATAAACCAGAAACAAAGAAGGAAGGCTAAGATAATTGTTTTCGATATAGAGCGAAAATGAATTCGAATCGAGAGAAAGATTCCAAGACTAGTTCACCCGCTGTCTCCGAGGATGATGACTTTGAGAAGCATTCGCCTTCGGGACGCCATGGATTCTAAATGATCAATCGATGGAGGGGAACTCAAGTTCTTCGAACCCCAACGATCTAGCGTTTCCTTCCTCACCGCGGCACGAGATCAAGCCCTAGATCCCAAATCAAGAAAGGGGCAGCGGAGAGGGGACGTTCTTTCCATTTTTGGTGGGAAAAAACAAGGCATAAATAAGGAATTTTCGGACTTGAGGACAAGAAACGTATTCTTCTTCTAGCCCGGCCCAGTAAGCCCAGTCCAGTATTAGAGATCCAGGCACACGAAGAGAGATCCAGTATTAGAGGTACTAGCCGGCAGAGGTAGAATAAGAAAAGGTTGGTTTTTTTTTTTTTTTTCCCCACCCATCTTCGACAAAAGTGCAAGAAAAAGAATCTAGATTTTTCAAGAAATTTTTTTTTTCAATAATTTCTTGTGGCCCAACCTTGGCACCAAACAAAAGTTCAGTACCACGTGTCAGCAGCAATTCTTCTTTTCTTTTTTTTTTTTCCAGGTCAACCATGAAAGGTGAGACAGCCACTAGATAGCCCAGGCTGGCCTACTAACCTTCTCCTCTAGTTGTCCTTAAAGAAAAAGAACGAACTGTGGAAGTTGAGATGGTAAATAGATTCATTCAGATCATCACAAAGAGGCCATATTCCACTCGTGAACCGCGGCTTTTATTCTCCAGGCCTCCTTCGTACATGTAATTTGTTCAACGCTAACCAAATAGAGTTTAATCTTTTATGCAAAAATTAAAAGAGAACCTGCCCATGGAAAGATTTAGCAGAGAATTTCGGACATGCTCCACCCACAATCAAGGTGGACCAACCGAGTTCAGGAATTTCATGCGTGAAATGAGCTCTTTATGTTGCTGTACAAGTCTGGCAAAGGTTAGGAAAAAAGATCGACAGGCTTGAGAATGTCCCACCGCAGATGGCAAGGCTCAGCAAAACCAGAAGACAAGCTTAGCCTCCAATTTTTAACAGCTAGATGGATCGTTCGAATGGTTGTGATAGAAACTAGATTTTTCCTTTACATTAGTTTTTTTAGCACCATCACGGTTGCTCGCTACCGCCCGGATCTTTTTATTGCTTGCATCGCTAGTTTTGCAGCGAGGGTTAGAAACTCTAATCTGTTTCCTCTTCCTAACATTGGCATCCAAAACCGTCCCCATACGCAGGACATGGACATTTATTTTGATTTTTAAATCGAGAACTAACTTACAAATGCTTTAGTCGCAATCAACATTAATAAATCACAGTCGATGTAAAAAATAGCTCCATCCACCAAGAATTACAAGGCATAAAAGTCAAAATGATAACGTGTACACCCCATGGCACACAGTAGTCAAAATAATAATATTGTATTGCAATGAATGCATAACACCAAGCTGTCACCCATCCACGAATGTAAGCAGCTATTCTGTCAAAATCCGTAGTTTATCACGATTACATCAGAATACTTCAAAATCAAATAGCCCAGCTCGGGCAGTTCTCCATACCTGTGGCTTATATATCCTACAAGACAAAAATCTAGTCATCCACATGGCTAATCTAGCCACATAACTAGCCGTTCAGTCTTCATGAATAATGTTTCTTTAAAACACAGTTCCAGCACAAGACCAGAAGGAACCCCAGAAGCAATTAAACAACGTAAAAGAATCAGTTAGCTCTTCATTATTTTTGCAAGAATAAAAAGCATACATGTATGATAACATTAATATTACCAAATCCTATATCCCGCCCATGCACATACTGCTTTTCTCGAATAAAAAAGTCAAGTATGAAAATAAGGTGGGTGGTCAAATATGAAAATAAGGTTGGGATTTTACAGTAGATAAAACAGTCGAAATTTTCAAGAGCAACAGCTGAAGACCTTAGCTGTCTTTCATCTTCCCCATTTCCATTTCTCGTGTATGTTGGCCTTCACTGCTTGATGCTGATGGGTTCTGACCATAATCACTGGTTGGTGCACTGTATTCAGTGCTGGGGTAGTCCTTGGTTGCTGCGAATGCCATCTTCCTGAACTTCTTCATGTCCTCATTATACTGGCCAGAATCATAATCAGAGCTGCCATATGAACCGAAAAACTTGCTGTGACCTGGTTTAACTCCCTCATTCAGGTCCTCAAGAGATACATCTCCTTCTAAGGCCCGGACAACCTGTTTAGTAGTAAATCACTAAATGCTGTTAGAAACAAGCAAGATGTAGAGACACAAACAAGCATCCGATCATCTGAACACACAAGGCAATTTGATTTGTCTGGGTGGTTAAAGTAGAAGCCCGAGAATCCATTCAAAAAAATTCAGAATAAAACATCACAATTTGAAAAACTTCAAAGTGCACTTTTGAGTTGAGTGGTTCTAACTTCTAAACCTTAGGAAAACCAAGATGGACATGTTCTGGAGGTGCATAACGATATAGCTCAGCAACGTAGACAAAAAAGGCGAACTTTGGCCCTATAAGGAACCCATTCAGTCACCAATGTTGATGGAACAGGAAGAAGGTAATACAAACGTATAATCACTTGGAGAATGTAAATGCCTCAAAATGGGGGGAAAAAGAAAAGAAAAAAAAAAAACTTCAAGGAGAAAGTATACACTTAACCAACAAGCAATATGAAACAATGACATGACATAATATTTGGAATAGAGCTGCTGATAAAGTTAGGTACCAGCAAGATTACTACATGCTACAGACAGACAGACAGACAGAGAGGCAGGGGGGCAGTACCTGACTCATCCGTGGCCGACGCCGTGCCGAGTGGCGCACGCAAGCAGCAGCACAAGCAATCATGCGTGCCATCTCATTAGGAATGTAGTTTTTTCCCAGTCGTGGATCAATTAGGGCATCATAGTTCCCATCCTCGAGAGCCCGTGTAAGTAAAGGTCTTGCCTGCAGTAAACAAAAAACAGCACTCCATCGAGTTACCATGATAGCAGATGGTCAGAAGGCAGGAAATGGTCAGCAGATGCAGCAGCATGATGTGCAAATTTCAGGTGGGGGCAACGCATAACAAGCAGAACATCCACAAGCGAACAAATTAAAAGATGAAGTTGCAACAAGAAGCGACCCGGTTCACAATTTTTTAAAATTTATGATATTGAAACTCTTCTAGAGGCATGCATGCCTTTTTAATTAAAAAAAGTGTAATAAAAATGTGAAAGATTAAATCGTGCAAGCTCAAAGAACTACGAAATCAGGGGCCACATAAGCATATGTAAAATATTAAGTTATGCAAGCTCTAAGAACTATAAAACCAGGGGCTACATAAGCATATATAAAGCACTGACCCAGTCAACCAAGCTATCATCCATGAAAGTTTGGCTTGTATCAACCGGTCGGCGTCCGGTGATTAGCTCAAGAAGCATGACTCCAAAGGAAAAGACATCTGATCTTTCTGTGAGCTTGCCAGAAGATGCATATTCTGGTGCCAAATACCTGTAAGCAAAGAACAAACTGCAGGTTAAACGGGAAGGGAGAAATGACGAAAGGTACACAGGTCTAGTATGTGCTACACAACAGCAGGTAGTGCAACCCCTCACTCAGTACAAGTTGAACATACCACCATATAATTTTTAAACTGGCAGAGATTTTTACAAACAGACTAGACATGTTTTGGCAACAGAAATCAGCAAGCCAAACAGCACCATCAACACAAGATAGACAGCACTTTTAGCAGATCATGACCGAACAAATGGTTGGACGTGAAAGTCAAACATAGCACAAAAGCTGTCCCATGAACTAAAGACTTGGGTCCTAGGGAAAAACTGTCTATAAACATGCAATGGATCTAAACATCATTTACAGGTGCAAGCCAGATCAAACTCTAGATGAGGAGAAAAAGAACTTACCCAAAGGTTCCCATGACTCTGGTAGAAACATGGGTGTTGTTATCCGAAGCAATCTTTGCAAGCCCAAAATCTGCAACCTGCAAGCAATCTCCAATTTTTTCACTCAAGCAAACAATTTGAGAACAACATATATATATATATACATTCTTACTGATTAGTTTTGCTGATTAATAAAATGATGTAAGTAATAAAAACAAGATTTCTAAACCTAGAAGAAAACCTAAGAGAGACTAATATGTTAACTGAATTGTAATAAAATTTCACCTCACTTATTGGTCTCAAGCACTGTGCAGATTTTTTATTATTTCCAGCATCAGCCATAAGCACTTATTTTACTGCTGGAAAAAAGCACAAGACTGAAAGATTGCTGAAAACTAGGTTTAAAGCTTAAAATAATAGGAGAAGAAATATGGATTTATGCTTTTGATTAGTCATGGGCTTCCATAACTGGATATTTAGACACAAAAAGGTTCTCTACACATGCTGCTTAATATACATTTAGTTATTTCAGTGTCATTGAATAGAGGCATTATAGTGTTTGGTGGATGCTAATCTAGAATAAATAGAGACGGTACCATGCCTGATACATACGCACATATATATACATAAAAATACATGCACATACATACAGACCTACGTACACACATACATACATAAGAGTACTGTGCTAATCTAAAATAATCTGTTCACCCACTTGATGTCAAACCTGACAAATTAGGTGGTCCACATTGCCTGTTAGAAAACCCTTGTATTTGATTGGACCTTCAGGCTTAGCAAAGTCAACCACATCAGAAACCAAAGGAATAAGCATCTCTGGTCAAACCAGGCTCAAGCGGTTGGTCTGATCTGGTTATGATCATTGTTACCAAGAAAGCATTTGCAAAAAAATTTAAAAAATAAATAAATAAATCCTATTTCCTACATCTCCCTTCTTGCACAGTTCTAATAGTATTTCAGAGATTTTTTTTCTATAAAAGCAATACGGCTCATAAGGAAAATTTATCAGTCAATTATAAATACAGAAACATTATCTTTAAAGGACAATTACACATATAAGATTAAGGATCTGGTTAACATAGAATGAATTATGTAATCATAGAAGCAAACCTACCTTTGGCTCAAATTTATAATCAAGAAGAATATTGGCTGCCTTAATGTCACGGTGAATGATCTTAGGATGGCCTGAAGATAAAAATAATCTCTAATAAGAATATGGAACAATAATGAAGATGAGAAACTTATGGGCTTATCAGATTAGTGTGCAAACTTCATCAAGTCTGATATATTATGAGCAACAATGATGAAGAGAAACTTACAATCCTCATGAAGATAAGCCAATCCCTTTGCAGAACCCAATGCAATTTTTAGCCTTGTGGGCCAATCCATGACTGGTCGATCTTTCCCTGAAAAACAAAAAACACCATTTGTTAAATAAAATGTGTAAATAGTAAAGCTGATTCACCAAAGAGCAAATTAGGTGTTTGAATGGCATATGTAAAAAGCAAATCATCTAAGCTTGTATTGAATACTGAATGAATGACAAGAGTGATAAAGTGTGTCTGGTGCATTCAAAGAAGACAGGCCAACAGCAGTAGATAAACCAAATACTAATAGTAAGTTTTGGATAAATTCAATTCACGATGATATGCAAGTCATTAGGCTACCGATTTATCTTCTTATTTGTTGGTGACCATTCACATTTGAAACATATCAATGAACCGAGCTCAATAAATGGCAAGGCTTGGAAATCTGTTTTTCTAGCGACAACATTTTAATGAACACAACAAGCTTACTCTTCTTTCTTTCTTTTTTTTCTTGTTGGGTAAACAAATCCATAAAACAGAACCCAAATGGGATAACTTGTATCATTCCGCACAAATTTAATACCACATATCCTCCTAATTAGTTTCATGTCAGTGATCATGATGGTTTAGGCTTATGACATGTAGAATAGTTAATTTCTTAATCAGTAAAACAGAGCTAGACATTAAAAAAAATGTAAAGGGGCATACAATTATGAAGATATAAGAATAGACATAACTCTAAAGTGATCTGAAGATGAGATGTAAAAGACCTAAGCTTAGCAGGAGACCTAGTTAAACATTAAAGACAATTCACCATTAAAATTAGTAAGGATCAATTCACACTGCAAAAGATGTAGATACTTCATCCTCTATATATCTTAAACGAACTTCTTCAAAAACATGCCTGCACTGGCACTGCTAAAGGAGAACTAAGCCCACAAGGGAAATGCTTCTTTACACACAAAACTCTATCATACAAACAGTCCAATATACTCTTAAGCAGTCATTGCTAGCTCCAAGTTGCTAACATGAAGCTTTTATTGCTACTTATTCCACAAAAACTGTTCAACAAAGCGGAACAAGAAACAAAGAAAAATGCGCAGGTAAAAAAAGAAATTCTAAAGGTTTACCATGCAAATGGAACTCCAACGTATTGTTTGGAACAAATTCATAAACAAGCAGCCTCTTTCCTCCAGCAATGCAGTACCCAACCAGTGAAACCAGATGTTTGTGATGCACACGACTAATAATTTCAACCTCTGCCTGGAATTCACGCTCACCCTGTCCACTCCCAGATTTTAATTGTTTGACTGCGACTTCTTTACCATTTGGAAGCATTCCTCTGTGTACATATCCAAAACCACCTTGCCCAAGGAGATTAGCATCAGAGAACCCATCTGTTGCCATTGCCAATTCTTCATATGAGAAGGTGCTCTTTGAGAAGCCAAGGGCAACACCAGGTGACAGTGGAGGCAGCGGATTCTCAGACCCAGAATAATTTGACCCGGAACCTCCACTGCTGCTCACCATAGGTGGAGGAGGAATTGGAGGAGGAAAATGGCCTGGCAAATGTGGAGGGCGAGAAGCATGTGGTGGTGGAGGATGCGGAGGAATTTTGACAACATGATCTGCTGGTGGAGGAGCATTCTGCTGCCAATTCTGGGGCCATCCACCATAAGGGTCATCTGGAGACAATGAGCCATTTAATGTGAATAACATTAGACATCATTCAAATACAGCATTGCTGATAAGAGATGGGAGCAATTTTATAATATGATCAAAGCATAAAATAGGTCTACTGAAAAGGTAATGGCTAACCCAACCAGCATTCTATAGTTACAGAAGCAGGACAATATCCATACAGATATCAGAATATACATTTCATGTGCATCAATTCTTACAAAGTTTGATTTTAAGATTAAGATGAGTAATTATTGGGAGGACTTGATGACAATGTTCTGATTAGAGTAAGATGAGTTATTATTGCGAGGACTTGATAACAATGTTCTGATGGTTCTATATTTACAGAAAATGTGGGGGATCCGTGCAAAATATATTTTGAGGTATAGACTATATGCTATCGTGGTTTGCAAAGAATCTGACCGCACACTCCCAATCTATCGGTCGTCTATAGTTTTTGAACAGGCTGCATGCTTGCAGAAACCGAATACTTTGCAAAACATATAATTTCTTTATCCGGTAACAGATCGAAAACTTAGACGAACATGTGATATCTGAATCTTGCTTAGATCCATTTTTGTCTAATCGTTCACCAATGGTAATGAGAAAAGCCATCTATATCCCAACCTATCTTAAACATTAGCCTATTGTGATTGATAGATAGATCGGATAGAGCAAACAATCCAGAAACCAAGAAATGACCGTTCTTGACCCAAAACGGGGGCCCGAACAAAGTCCTTTTTTCTTCCTAACACTGCATTCCGCAACATTTTCAACAAAATTGGTTCATGAAAGGAAGAAAGAATTCCAAAACCATGGCAAGACGACCAGATCTAAATTAATAAAACAGAAAAAAAGGAGGGTCAAAAAAACGATTTTTTTTTTTTGGCAGAGGCGCCGGAACAAGAAACTCAGATCATACTTTTCCGTGGTGGTGGTGGTGGCGGCGGTGGTCCGCCGTAGTGATGAGGCCGAGGGCGGCGTTTCTTCCTCCAGCAGCAGACGCAGAGAAGGCTCAGCACCAGCAGAATCACCACCGCGCCCACAGACAACCCCACAATGAGCACGGTCGGAGAGGAGTCGTTCGACGAGGGCGGAGATGGGGGAGAAGGAGTCTTCTCGGAGGGCGTAGAAGGAGAGCTAGGCTTCGATCCGCTGGACGGAGGCGGTGGCGACGAGCTGGACGGGGGAGGCGGCGGCGACGAGCTGGACGGGGGAGGCGGCGGCGACGAGCTGGACGGGGTCGCCGGCGGCGAAGGGGAGGAACCGGACGGGCTGGCCGGAGGGGCGGGGTGGAGGGGGTGGCGGGGGAGGTGGGAGGGGAGGAAGAAGGTGGAGACGGGGGAGGGAGGAAGAAGGTGGGGAGGGAGGAGGGGAGGAGGGGGGGTGGGGTGGTGGAGTTGTTGGACGGCGGAGGGAGGAGGGGGTGGGGGTGGAGTTGTTGGACGGCGGAGGGGCGGAGGGCGCAGTCGGCGGGGGAGCGGATGCCGGGGATGGGGGAGATGGGGGGGACGTCGGTCCCGGGGCGGCGCCGGGGGAAGGCGAAGTAGACATCCGGGGTGCGGGGAAACTCCGGCGGCCTACTTCACTTTTTCTCAACCTATTATGGCGGCTTGCCTCGCTTTTAAGCTCTGCCCCCCTCTTCTTGCTTCGGGGGATTAGAGTAATTAGTGAAGGGGATTAGAGAGCGGAGAGCTAAGGATTGGAAATTTAAGAGTCCGGAAGGTGGGAACGCTCGGGGGGAAGTAGGATAAGCGAAAATTACCTGTATTCCGTCTCAACTGATAAAATAGTTCTATTTGCAGCCCGGACTCCACCGTTGGACAAGATTATCGGCCCGCAAAGGGAGTTTTACATGGAGATATAAAACATACAATAATAGGTAATGTATTTTACTTGGCTGGAAAATATCTTTGGTGGCAACCTATCGGTTGACATCTATGCTAGTGGCCGTGCTTGGACTTTGAACTTGCTCATCAGGAGAGGGCTGCAAATAGAAATATTTTATCAGTTGAGACGGAATACAGGTAATTTTCGCTTATCCTACTTTCCCCCGAGCGTTCCCACCTTCCGGACTCTTAAATTTCCAATCCTTAGCTCTCCGCTAACGATACTCTAATCCCCTTCACTAATTACTCTAATCCCCCGAAGCAAGAAGAGGGGGGGAGAGCTTAAAAAAAAGGCAAGCCGCCATAAAAATTAAGAAGATCAAATGCATTCAAAATTGGAGACAGCTTATCCATGGATTCACCACCGCCGCCATGTATGAAAAAGCAAATAAAATTAATTTTTTTTGATATTATAAATCAAGTCGATTATAGCCCCCATCTTATACTAGCATAAATCATCAATGAAGCCTAGAGACACGGCAAATTATTTAAAATGCGGCAACTTAGTTATATTCTGATCATACTTAATATAGAAATACTAGCACAAGTATTTTCTATATATATTTGTTTATCTAATTTGTGATAGACATTACCCCATATGTTTATATTTATAGTTTTTCTTGATTGTAAATTAGTCGTTAAAAATACTATTTTTTAGATAAATTTTTTTTTTTTAGATTATGATCTGAGTTAAATAACAGTGGAACTAAATGTCCCCATAAATAGGAGTGAAGGTTATTCCGGGCAATCTAAGATGAGTGATTTTGTATGTAAGTGGGCAAGATATAGCTCATTCAAGGTTGATGCTAATGAAGAAGTTATCAAACTACAAAGCTTGACTAACACACTCCTCTTAATTTAGATTATATAATAGCGCAGAATAGAGATCCTGCATCATGCATTAAATTGACTTGGTAAGTAAGTAGTCTGAATCCAACAAATTCTTTGTGACATCTTTTATTTCCTAAATTTAATCTAGTTTAGGTTGTCCGAATAAAGCCAAGCCCGCGAGCACCTACACAAATAGGAAAACCCTTCCTTAATGAATTAACCTTGATTGGTTCCACCTATGCTGCAAGACTACCTATAGTCGTTCATTAAGAGGGCATCGTCGCAAAATAAGTTTACGCCACTGACACCTCTATGTCATTGACTCATTGGGCCCGTGGAGCTCCATATTTCACGTCTCAAAGTTTACAAGGTGGCATGTAGGGCGGGCACCTTACTTTAGAAAAATAATATTTAACAACGGAACGGGGATGAGTAGACCGCACAATACGTGGTCCCATGATTTGTACGCCATAAACTGACCGGTGAGCATTCCCTTGTTGTACACAAAAAGGTATTTATTTAGAATTTATGAGGATATATGATGCAAAATACCATGTTATAGTCTAATTCTATCACCATATGTACAATATGATACCAAATTGCGGGATAAAATGCCAATGGTTGACGTGCGTTCTTGTGTATAATGTCGGCTGTAATGGGTTAGTTGGCCTAAATAACGTAAGAGGGTGGAGAATTAATATGAAAGAATCCAACTTGGTCAAGGGCGGCAAAATTAATTTAGATATATTGGAAAAGGTTAAGTTATGAAGCCTCGAATATAATTTCTTTCTACATGTTTCAATACTTGTTAACAACCTACCTCATACTGGATAAATTCTGAGTTGTCTTTACCAACCCAAACGGATTGCCAGCCATATGAAAGTTGTTATCGACAGCACATACAAGGAAGAAAATAGTGAATGAAAATATATTTTAACAATTTTGGATCGGTTTGATCGGCATTCATGCATAAAATCTAGTCTCTCGATCTTTAGATAATGCATCCTAATAGTCTTGAGTAAATAGTTTGCTATCTACATCCAAATTCTCTATTATAAATTAAATCTATCCAATAAAATCTTTCAATTTTATTGGCAAAAAATTATGCCAACTTTATTTCTTGATCAAATAAAATAGTTATAGAGAAAGTTAAAAGTCAAAGACAACAAAATTTGATGAAATACTAGTAATTCAGATCCGTGCAATGCATGTTAAAATAATTAATAAAAAATTTCAAAGTATGGAAAAGAAGGGAGGTAAACTAGGCCAATTAAAAAATAATATTAAATTTGTTCGTTACTATTAAAGGTCGTTTGGTTAGAAATAATCTGACATAGAAAAAATAATTTTTATGTTTGGTATGAAAAATAAAAAAGAGAGATGATAAAAAAATTTGATGGCTCATGCTTATTTTTTGAAAAGAAAAGATAAAATAAATATCATAAAAAAATTAATATTTAATAAATATTTAAATTATGATAATTCATATTTGATAAAATTATCCTTAATAAAATTACATATATAATCATTGACTGTATTTTAATTTTAAAAAAATTTATTTAATATTTTTTTAAAAAAAAATTAAAATAAAAATAATATTATACAAAGAATTATATTATTATAGTCATCATATAAAAATTAATTAAAAATAATAATACTATTTTAATATTAAAAAATTATTTTATATTAAAGAATATATTTATAAATTTTATCATATTTTTATATAGAATTAATTTCAACTAAATGTAATAATTATTTTTTAATATTATTTTTTGAAATAATTTTTTTATTAATTAATATAAAAAAATATTTTTTAATTATTTTTTAAATAAATAATTTTTAATTCGATAGATTCTACTTAAATAGATCCTAAGATAAAAGAAAATCCAATAAGTTATAATTGTGGATGATACGTGGCAATGACTTTTTCAAGGAACAGTCTAATTGATTTCGCAAATATTTGTAAAGAAAGCAAAGAAATGTATTCTGCTCACCAAAATTAATAGATGAAATTTAGTAAGAAGTGCATCTCTAAAAGGACGTTGGCGTTTGTGCCAGCTGTGTACGAGGCTATTAACGTGGTCCCCCCCCCCCCCCCTTCTGCCAAGGCGTTGGACCTATCATTGTGGGTGGCCCGAGTGACGTGGCAACAGTTGCTTCGTCGCTTGCAGAGGAGAAATTATGAGACCCGGGGTCCCGGCCGTATCTTTCGGGCCAAAAGGTTGTTAGAATGCGCTAAAGAACGATTGATCTGTTTTTCGTGGCATCAACCGTTCAAAGCAGACCCACAGCCCTCAAAGCATCCCAAGCATTTCTACCTCTCTCTGGCTATGCTGCTCTCATCCTATATTTAATTAGGATCATAAAAAAAAAAAAAAAAAAAGTTTTCATCCATTATTTTATTCAAAAAATTATAAAAAATAAATAAAAATTTTCATCCATTCTACCCTGCCAATTTGCATTTTTTTCAATTTTAAATGATATAAAAAGAATGGATGGAGCATTAATAAATAAATTTTTATATTGATAAAATTATTATTTATTAATTTTTTAATTAAACTATAATATTTTTAAATTTTTTATTTATATTATTTTTATATATTATTAAATTTTATTACTAATTATTTTAATTTTAGTTCATAATTTTAATCATTATAATTAAATAATTAAAATTATCTTTAATTTTTTTTTATTTTTATTTACTATTTTTAATTAATTATTTATATAATATTAATTAATTATTAAATTAAATTATAAATTAAGTAGTTATTTATATTATTAATAAAATTAATTATTAAATTAGCTAGTAATTTATATAATTAATTAATTAATAATTTAATTATAAAATTATTTATTAAATAAAATAAAATATTTATATAATTTTTTATATAATTATAGATTATAATAATTATAAATTTATATATTTTTTCTAGTATAATAAATTGATAATAGTAATATTTTTTTTGAAGAGTAGTTTAGTAAAAATGTTATATAAATATCATTCATCTTTTTTTTTATTTTTCTTATATCAAAAAGAGAAGGAAATCACTTTTATTCATTCTTACTCTTCCATCCATCTTTAATTTAATCCATCATTCATACCAAATGTTGGTGCAGAAATCCGTCGCCGCCGGAGGCCGCCGCAATCGAGGCCGCTGGGCGCCGCCGGGGACCTGCAAAAGGAAGTCCCGCCCGAAACCGGTGGGGTGGTGGCTCCGGCAGGACCCTCCGACGGTCAAGTTAGTTTCCGACCAACAGTAATGGAGTGCTCCGGAATGAGTTCCGGAGCTTAGAGATGTGGAGGGGAGCTTAGAGAGTCGAGAGTTCAGAGAGCTTAGCCTTAGTATGTCGGGAGGGGTCCTTTTATAGCGGAGCTTAGTTGATGGTGACGGCTGTGCCGTCTGGCAGAGAGTCGTCGGGCAGCATGGAGCTTGGTACGGAGAGGAAGGCGTCGTCCGGTAGATCGTGGGAGCCGTACTGGCGAGCCGTGGGCCGCATGGAGTCCGGTACGGAGAGGAAGGCGTCGTCCGGTAGATCGTGGGAGGGAGCCATACCGGCGAGTCGTGGGCCGCATGGAGTCCGGTACGGAGAGGAAGGCGTCGTCCGGTAGGTCGTGGGAGCCATACCGGCGAGCAGTCGGCCGCATGGAGTCCGGTACGGAAAGGAAGGCGCCGTCCGGTCTTGCTGCAGGCGACGGTTCATCCAACGGAGTTCGGACTTGTAACAGAGTTCGGCCGAAGGGGAAGCTGGGGGAGTTCGTCTGGCTGAAGGGTCGGCCATCTGTAGAGTTCGGCCGCTGAGAGGCCCGAGAAGAAGCTCGGCTGGCCAATTGAAGGACTTCGGTTGCTAGTTGGTTCGGCCAGGGCTCGCTGAGGAGTTCGGTCGCCTAGGGTCGGTCCGAAGGAGTTCGGCTGCGCGGGCTCGCCTGGGATCGGCCCGAAGGAGTTCGGCTGCACGGACCCGCCTGGAGTCGGTCCGAAGGAGTTCGGCCGTGGAAAGTCCGAAGGAGTTCGGCCGTGGGGTCCGAAGGAGTTCGGCTGCATGGGCTCGTAGGAGAGTTCAGGCTGAAGGGAAAACCCGGGAGGAGCTCGGATGGCCGAACGGGCGTCTGGGAGGAGTCCGTCTCCTGAAGAAGTCCAGCCGCTTGGAGTCCAAGGAGCTCGGCCGTCAGGAAGTTCGGCTGGCGGTGGAGTTCGCCTCTAAGCAGTTCGGCCGAGACCTTGGTGCAGGGGAGTTCGGCCTCTAAGCAGTTCGGCCGAGACCTTGGTGCAGGGGAGTTCGGCCTCTAAGCAGTTCGGCCGTCTTAGGGGCTCGGCCTGGCGCCTGGCGCTGAAGCTCTTCAGCAGCTACTGGTTACATTGGGCTGAGCGTCGGGCCGGGCTTCGGCAGGAGCGGGATTTATCCCCAACAATAGCCCCCCCACTCCCGAGTTCAAGAAATTGAAGGAAGGGAGTACCAAAACAGGCGACTGCCGAAGTCTTCTTCCAGGCTCCGCATTGGTTGCAGCTGAAGCTCGGGGGGGTCTCATCCCCAGCCAAGATTGACGCTGAAGTTGAGGCTGAGGCTTGGGGGAGACCTCATCTTCAGTCGATGTTTGGAGTTGGGATGGGACTCGTTTCCAGCCAAAATTGGTGAAGTCGACGTTGAGGCCGGAGTCAATGTCGCCCCCCGTGGTCAGAGTCGGAGTTGACATCGCCTTCATCAACCGAAGACGGTTCGGGGGAGACCTCCTCTTTTGCAGTCAAGGTTATGATCGCTTGGGGGAGATCCCGTCTCCCGCTGATGCTGACACCGAAGTTGAAGCTGAGGTCCGAAGGAGACCTCGTCTTCTGTAGTGAAGCTTGCCGTAGACTCTGTGGCTAGGCCTTGAACCTTGCTCACGTCAGGACGAGGTTCTCCTCTTGTTCCTAACGGGCTGTGGGGGCACATGGGGACCGTCGTCCTCGCCTCTCCCCCCATCCCGTCCTTGGTGGACGGGGCTTCGACTTTGCTCACGCTAGGACGAGGTTCTCCTCCTGTTCCTAGGCGGCTGTGGGGGCACATGAGGACCGTCGTCCTCGCTCTCCCCCCATCCCGTCCTTGTGGACGGGGGCCTTCGACTTTGCTCACGCTAGGACGAGGTTCTCCTCCTGTTCCTAGCGAGCTGTGGGGGCACATGAGGACCGTCGTCCTCGCTTCTCCCCCCATCCCGTCCTTTGTGGACGGGGCCTTCGACTTTGCTCGTGCTAGGACGAGGTTCTCCTCCTGTTCCTAGCCGGCTGTGGGGCACATGAGGACCGTCGTCCTCGCTTCTCCCCCCATCCCGTCCTTTGTGGACGGGGCCTTCGACTTTGCTCACGCTAGGACGAGGTTCTCCTCCTGTTCCTAGCCGGCTGTGGGGGCACATGAGGACCGTCGTCCTCGCTTCTCCCCCCATCCCGTCCTTGGTGGACGGGGCCTTCGACTTTGCTCACGCTAGGACGAGGTTCTCCTCCTGTTCCTAGCCGGCTTGTGGGGGCACATGAGGACCGTCGTCCTCGCTTCTCCCCCCATCCCGTCCTTTGTGGACGGGGCCTTCGACTTTGCTCGTGCTAGGACGAGGTTCTCCTCCTGTTCCTAGCCGGCTGTGGGGCACATGAGGACCGTCGTCCTCGCTTATCTCCCCCCATCCCGTCCTTTGTGGACGGGGCCTTCGACTTTGCTCGTGCTAGGACGAGGTTCTCCTCCTGTTCCTAACCGAGCTGTGGGGGCACATGAGGACCGTCGTCCTCGCTTCTCCCCCATCCGTCCTCGGGGACTTTGCTCGTGCTAGGACGAGGTTCTCCTCCTGTTCCTAACCGAGGTGTGGGGGCAGAGGACCGTCGTCCTCGCTTCTCCCCCCATCCCGTCCTTTGTGGACGGGGCCTTCGACTTTGCTCGCGCTAGGACGAGGTTCTCCTCCTGTTCCTAACGCGGCGATTACTGCTGCTTTCCTGTCATCGCATAGTTTTCGCATCCAGAAATAATATTTGCAGAGGGGAGAATTTTACCGAAGGGAAGTCGTGGACAGCGCGCTCTCGTTTGAGGGGTCGACGGGGTGTTGTTCCTCGGAGCTCCCTCGAGCAGCAAGTCCCGTCCAGACGACCTCCTCTATCTCCTGCCGGCCTTCATAATTTGGACCATGCTTCTCTTGACTTTGTCGCTGGGGATGACAATCACCGATGTAGCTAGCTCCTAGCTCCTCCCCGGGGTGGCGTTGATGACGCCGCGGGACGGCCAACCTTCTTGTCCTTTTCCAGTTACGGCAGTGCCTATAGCCGATCTTCTCCTTGATCGCACATGTTTGGAGAGGCCGTAGTCCTTCAGGTCTTGGCGGTTGGCTCTTAACTTTGCCGAGAATTCGAGTTAGAGGAGCGGGTCGTAGTTGCGGAACCTTCCGGGAGGGGGGCTTCGTTCCGTCCTTGCCAGCGCCGAACTTTATTTTGGAGGTTGAGTTGAGGAGTTCGGCTTTCCACCGAGCTTCATTTTACCTTGATGCCGAGCTTTGGGGTGAGCCTGGCTTTTCTTCGAGCCGAACTTCATTCCTCTTTCCCACGAGACCCGCCGTGGGAGAACTTTCTGCTGCTCTTGTTCGGACGAGCTCGAGGGGAGCTCGGCTTTTCTCGCCCGAACTTCGTTCCGCCTTCAGTGAACACTTTGTAGGCGGTTCCTTTGGGGGACATTCTGGAGCGTGAGTTCGGCCTTACTTGCGCCGAACCTTCGTTCCACTTTCCCGCGGAAGCTTCCGCGGGAGGACTTCATACTTTTTTTGTCGGAGCTTCCTCGCTGACGGGCTCATAGGTGGGTTCGGCCTTCCTCGCGCCGAACTTCATTCCGCTTCAGCGGGGGAACTTCTGCTCTCCGTTTCTCTCTTAGGGGCGATTGGGCTCCTCCCTAAGGCTGATTCCTCCGCATTTCTTCGGCAATAAGTTCCGGGGTGGACGACCTCCTCATGCTGAACTCCTCAATTTGGTGCAAGCTCTTGTTGCTGGGAGACGGCGAATCGCTGATGCACCGAGATCTTTCCAGGGGCCATGTGAATGACGCCGTAAGGTGGCCGACCTTCTTGTAGTCTGGCTACGGCAGCGCCCTTAGCCGATCTTTTTCTGCTTCAGGCCGGTACCGGAGGAATTTACCCAGCCGACCCGTTCTGACGAGCTCCTCATCTTTCAATTTGAAGGCTTCTTCCGCACGGGCATATCTCTCGGCTCGAGCCAGCAGGTCGGCGAAGTCCCTGGGATACCTTTTTTCCAGAGAGAACAGCAAGCTATTTTTCTGAAGGCCGCCCTTAAGTGCGGCCATCGCGACAGACTGGTCCAGGTCCCGGACTTCCAATGCCGCGGCGTTGAATCGAGTGACGTAAGTCCGGATGGATTCCCCTTGCTTCTGCTTGACGCTCATCAGGGAATCTGAACCTCGGCTCGGTCGTCGGCTGCTGATGAAGTGGGCCGCGAACCGACTGCTCATCTGGTCGAAAGAGAAGATCGTGTTGGGCTTCAACGCCGAGTACCAGTTCCTCGCTGCTCCCTTTAAGGTAGACGGGAAGGCTCGGCACAGCACGGCATCTGAAGCGCCGTGAAGCAGCATCATGGCCCGGAAGGCCCCCAGGTGATCAACCGGATCAGAAGTTCCATCGTAGCTTTCCAGTTGAGGGAGCTCGAAGGTCGGTGGAACAGGTTCTTGCATGATTTTCTGCGAGAAAGGAGGGTCTGCACAAACGTCATCACCACGCGAGGGGGGACGAAGTTCTTCAATTCGCCGGTTCATTTCCGAAGAGCCTTTGGCCCAGCAGGTCCTCCCGGTCTCTGATCTCCAAGGCTTTCTGGTGAGATGGGCGCGAGGCTTCACCCTTGGTCGATCCATGATCCGAACAAGGGCTCTCCCTCCTCCGCCTCTCCAATCCGGGTATCGGAGGTCGGGCTGCCCAGGCCGGTCGCTCTTGGACTGGATCATCCGACTTCGGAGAGTCCCGCGCCGGTCGGGCTGGCACTGGGACTTGTTGGTGCAGCACCGCCTGCACCGCCTCCGTGAGACCGCGAACGTGCTGGATGAGCTGGTTGAACTGCTCCGTATCCACTGCGGTTATAGACGGGGGCTGAGTCACCGGGGCCGGAGCAGGGACAGACGGACTCGGAGGGGATCGAGCCGCGGAAGCCGTCGAGCGCCGCGTCGAAGCCCTTCTGGGGGGCATTTCCTCTTTCCAGAGAAGGAATTCTGAAGAGGGAGAAGAGAGATCCGGAGCAGGGGAGGGAAAATCGTCGCCGAGCACTCCTTTAAGAACAAGGGAACCTCGAAGGTTCAGTCCCTTGTTCCCACAGACGGCGCCAATCTGTTGGTGCAGAAATCCGTCGCCGCCGGAGGTCGCCGCAATCGAGGCCGCTGGGCGCCGCCGGGGACCTGCAAAACGAAGTCCCGTCCGGAACCGGTGGGGTGGTGGCTCCGGCAGGACCCTCCGACGGTCAAGTTAGTTTCCGACCAACAGTAATGGAGTGCTCGGAATGAGTTCCGGAGCTTAGAGATGTGGAGGAGAGCTTAGAGAGTCGAGAGTTCAGAGAGCTTAGCCTTAGTATGTCGGGAGGGGTCCTTTTATAGCGGAGCTTAGTTGATGGTGACGGCTGTGCCGTCTGGCAGAGAGTCGTCGGGCAGCATGGAGCTTTGGTACGGAGAGGAAGGCGTCGTCCGGTAGATCGTGGGAGCCATACCGGCGAGCCGTGGGCCGCATGGAGTCCGGTACGGAGAGGAAGGCGTCGTCCGGTAGATCGTGGGAGCCATACCGGCGAGCCGTGGGCCGCATGGAGTCCGGTACGGAGAGGAAGGCGTCGTCCGGTAGGTCGTGGGAGCCATACCGGCGAGCAGTCGGCCGCATGGAGTCCGGTACGGAAAGGAAGGCGCCGTCCGGTCTTGCTGCAGGCGACGGTTCATCCAACGGAGTTCGGACTTGTAACAGAGTTCGGCCGAAGGGGAAGCTGGGGGAGTTCGTCTGGCTGAAGGGTCGGCCATCTGTAGAGTTCGGCCGCTGAGAGGCCCGAAGAAGCTCGGCTGGCCAGTTGAAGGACTTCGGTTGCTAGTTGGTTCGGCCAGGGCTCGCTGAGGAGTTCGGTCGCCTAGGGTCGGTCCGAAGGAGTTCGGCTGCGCGGGCTCGCCTGGGATCGGCCCGAAGGAGTTCGGCTGCACGGACTCGCCTGGAGTCGGTCCGAAGGAGTTCGGCCGTGGAAAGTCCGAAGGAGTTCGGCCGTGGGGTCCGAAGGAGTTCGGCTGCATGGGCTCGTAGGAGAGTTCGGCTGAAGGGAAAACCCGGGAGGAGCTCGGATGGCCGAACGGGCGTCTGGGAGGAGTCCGTCTCCTGAAGAAGTCCAGCCGCTTGGAGTCCAAGGAGCTCGGCCGTCAGGAAGTTCGGCTGGCGGTGGGAGTTCGCCCTCTAAGCAGTTCGGCCGAGACCTTGGTGCAGGGGAGTTCGGCCTCTAAGCAGTTCGGCCGAGACCTTGGTGCAGGGGAGTTCGGCCTCTAAGGCAGTTCGGCCGTGGTAGGGGCTCGGCCTGGCGCCTGGCGCTGAAGCTCTTCAGCAGGCTACTGGTTACATTGGGCTGAGCGTCGGGCCGGGCTTCGGCAGGAGCGGGATTTATCCCCAACA
>QRFJ01000089.1:439152-447910 GCA_006176705.1 Cocos nucifera | reverse complement strand
CCAAATAAAATCATTAAATAATTATTATAATATCAATGGTTTGATCTTATGAAAAAAAATTGTCATCTCTTTCGTACAGAAATACTACAACCGAAATCCTAAGGTGTAGTGGGTTAGCCTAGTGGCCATGCCTTCACTCATTGTTATCTTGCCCTGAGTTCAAAGAAATTCATGTCAATTATCTAATTATATGTACATTAATTTCTCTTAATTGAGGGCCATTCAAGTGACCATCATACAAGGTTACTACACTTTCTACATGATAGTAGCTTGTGCTTTGGTGCATAGCCCGAGTTTTGCCAAAAGGAACGACGATTGGGTAGAGCAAGTCCAGACACCCCCAAGGTCCATGGGCAATTGAAGAGTAGAGTGTAGTAGGAACTACTCATTTTGGTTTTCAATGGATGAAAAGTTATCTTTGAATTCGATGAGATGGTGATGGTGACTGCTGGTTAGAAAGTGAGAGGCCAGGGAAGACTGGGGAAGCTTTTAAAGCAAGGGATATAGAGCATCTGTTTGGAAAAGCCATGGCAGAAAACATTTATCTCGCATTAAAAACACATCAACTCTTTATTTATTAGCGGCACATGTCAATGGTACACCTACCTAGAAGGGATTGTGGGGTTTATGCTGGCTGTTACTTGGTCATGTAAGAAAAATAAAAATGTGTACAAGAGTTAGAAGTATACATATATTTTAGCATATAATTAAAAATGTTCCTTTAAATTTTGTGGTCAAAAATTAATGGCATGTATTTTCATATAATTTTTTTTTTTTTTTTTTTTTTTTGTGGTGTGGTATATATATATAATATTGAAACTTGCACTATATTTATTCCAATCAAAATGCCCAAATTTTTCGTCTCCCTATGGCAATGGGGCGAGGCGTCGCACACTCAACTACAGAACTGCATGTCGAAAACAATTACTTAGGTGGCGCAAAAATACCGATCGACGTTCGTTTGGAATCGGTCATTTAAAGGGCAGGGGAG
This sequence comes from Cocos nucifera, assembly GCA_006176705.1. Taxonomy (NCBI): domain Eukaryota; kingdom Viridiplantae; phylum Streptophyta; class Magnoliopsida; order Arecales; family Arecaceae; genus Cocos; species Cocos nucifera. Next base: position 446,919 of record QRFJ01000089.1, on the reverse strand, counting down.
GAACACGTGATTTTAAGTAAGCCTTCTCCAGGAAATTTAGAAACCCATCCCCAATCATTGTAGGGAATTAGCCTGGACGGTATGTTATGATTGCATTCTAGGTCCGACAGAACGAGTAAGAGGGCATCTCTTCTGCAGCAAGTCTGCTCGCTAATGATTGAAATATAAAATGCCAAAAGAAACGAAGCGAGAGGAAAAAGAAAAAAAACGAAACAAACAATGGCTGCAAGGGAGGTACGCTATCTCTGCCAGTTCTAACCCACGCTGCGATAACATGCCTTGTTTCCCGTAACGTAAACGACGCAATTTCCGCTTATTTCTCGGGCATTCAAGCACATAGGGGCCTCCGCCTAACGCGACGCCCCGATTGTTGCCGGCCTCGCCGAAAAAAACTTTATCATCCGTTGTATACGGCTGGACGTCACGTGCAAGGAATAGCTAATTAAATTGGGTCAGTTAAGGGTGATTTGGCCGACCCGACTTCGAGGGATGGCCATCCATGTTCTGTAAGGATGACGACAATGTTCCGCTACAACGGATCATTCCCAAACGTATCCACAAACCAACAGTATTTTTTTTTTTTTTTTTTTTGGTAAATGCACAAACCAGAAATGTTTCTTTATAAAATTTAAGTGTGGCAGGTAGAACCGGCGCATCGATTGATAAAAGCGGAAACAATCTGGGACCACCAGCAATGGAATGGCATCTTTATCTTTGTAGTGTGCCCTTTTTCAGAATCACGGCGCAGAGACCACCACAATGTCTTTAAGGATCTGTTGCGTCCGCATGGAAATCAAAGAATTAACATGTCGCGTAGGTCTCTTTAAGGACTGTGCGTCCGCATGGAAATTCAAGGAATGGGTCACTCAAAGGACCCATTTCTATCCAGACCACATGTGGTGGTCTCCTTTAGCCGTGCGTCGCATGGAATCAACAGTTGCTACTCAAAGGAACCCATTTCTATCCATTTATCTTCTCTTCAAAGGCATCTGTCCATGCGTCGATCAGGACACGCATTAAATGATTTTCAGAAGCGACTTAATTGCTGCAATTACGCGACTGTCAGTGTGACAATCATCATTGGAGCCTTTGCCACCGTGTACGACAATTACGCACGCGGTGTGGACGTCCTAGCTTTTTACATAGTAATTTGTTATATCTTCCCTTTTTTTCTTCTTTTAGCATCTCGATTTGATTCTCCGACATGACTATACTGACCCGACTCAAAATATTCATTACAGGCTGCTCATCTTGAAGCCAACCAGCTATCTCGCCGCGTGATCATTCCCGAAGACGCACCCGGAGAATGCCCCGCGTGAAACTCCCCTATCTTAATGACGATGGACACGACGGCGGGATGACCCACCTAAACCGTATGATCAATCCCACTTGATATTTCGTTCGTCTTGGTTAGAATAAATGGTTTATCTTCGCACGTACTCTTTCAACAAAAAATCCCTAAGATGGTTGGCGATCGGGTACGCAATCTATTAGTCTTGCATCAAGACCGTTAAGCACCGCTGTATGGCTTGTAGGGGAATAAAATAAAAAAAAACAATTTTAAAAACTAGGATATCAGAAAACCCATAAGAAAAATCGTATTAAAAAGATCTTGCCACGACACATTCTTCATATTAAATTAATTTAAAATTTAAAAAGCCAAATAAAAATAAAACTACAAAATATTATCCTAATATTTAATAGTCTAGTAATGTGCTTAGCTTATCTCAAGAATTCTCCTATTATCTATTTATTATAAAAAGAGTTATCGGCACCTTTGTTATGTTTAAATCTTGTAGGCTATTAGATAAAAAATCTAAATTATTAGCTGTGAAAGATGATATTGCAGTTGTGCCATTTTTTTAGAGTATTTATTTTAAAAAATTTTTAATTGATTGTCCATGTAGTTGAAATAAGTTGGTAGTTGAGATTGCACACAATCAAGATCTTATCCTGACCATGTATTTATATCGATTGTTGGTCGTAAATTTATATTTCTATCTATCGTAAGATTAGGATCAGAGGTTTGCGCTCTGTTTTGAGCTAAGGTATCATGATGAAAGTTGAGAAGGTCCATTCTATTGATAAAAATCGGCTATCAATTGTTGGAACACACTTGAGTGGACGTTCTAGGATCTCGTCGATGAACTTGCAAATAAAGTCCTCATCGAAGGTGGGATAGCTCGGTGTGGACTTCTCTGATGAACAATTAGAATGGCTGCCAATAAGAATGGAATACAAAGGAGTTAGTGAGATTCTAGGTGAAGCGTATCTAAAGCTATGCTAATTTATAGATGAAGATATCAACGAATTGATAGTGATTGCTGTACATTAATTTGCTAGCTAGGCGTTCGGGCAGTTTTGATTTCTAATTATGGAGGATAGTGGGCACTATTAAGAGAGTCGTCGGGCAGCATGGAGCTTGGTACGGAGAGGAAGGCGTCGTCCGGTAGATCGTGGGAGCCATACTGGCGAGCCGTGGGCCGCATGGAGTCCGGTACGGAGAGGAAGGCGTCGTCCGGTAGATCGTGGGAGCCATACCGGCGAGCCGTGGGCCGCATGGAGTCCGGTACGGAGAGGAAGGCGTCGTCCGGTAGGTCGTGGGAGCCATACCGGCGAGCAGTCGGCCGCATGGAGTCCGGTACGGAAAGGAAGGCGCCGTCCGGTCTTGCTGCAGGCGACGGTTCATCCAACGGAGTTCGGACTTGTAACAGAGTTCGGCCGAAGGGGAAGCTGGGGGAGTTCGTCTGACTGAAGGGTCGGCCACCTGTAGAGTTCGGCCGCTGAGAGGCCCGGAGAAGCTCGGCTGGACAATTGAAGGACTTCGGTTGCTAGTTGGTTCGGCCAGGGCTCGCTGAGGAGTTCGGTCGCCTAGGGTCGGTCCGAAGGAGTTCGGCTGCGCGGGCTCGCCTGGGATCGGCCCGAAGGAGTTCGGCTGCACGGACCCGCCTGGAGTCGGTCCGAAGGAGTTCGGCCGTGGAAAGTCCGAAGGAGTTCGGCCGTGGGGTCCGAAGGAGTTCGGCTGCATGGGCTCGTAGGAGAGTTCAGCTGAAGGGAAAACCCGGGAGGAGCTCGGATGGCCGAACGGGCGTCTGGGAGGAGTCCGTCTCCTGAAGAAGTCCAGCGCTTGGAGTCCAAGGAGCTCGGCCGTCAGGAAGTTCGGCTGGCGGTGGGAGTTCGCCCTCTAAGCAGTTCGGCCGAGACCTTGGTGCAGGGGAGTTCGGCCTCTAAGCAGTTCGGCCGAGACCTTGGTGCAGGGGAGTTCGGCCTCTAAGCAGTTCGGCCGTCTTAGGGGCTCGGCCTGGCGCCTGGCGCTGAAGCTCTTCAGCAGCTACTGGTTACATTGGGCTGAGCGTCGGGCCGGGCTTCGGCAGGAGCGGGATTTATCCCCAACAATAGCCCCCCCACTCCCGAGTTCAAGAATTGAAGGAAGGGAGTACCAAAACAGGCGACTGCCGAAGTCTTCTTCCAGGCTCCGCATTGGTTGCAGCTGAAGCTCGGGGGGGGGTTTCATCCCCAGCCAAGATTGACGCTGAAGTTGAGGCTGAGGCTTGGGGGAGACCTCATCTTCAGTCGATGTTTGGAGTTGGGATGGGACTCGTTTCCAGCCAAAATTGGTGAAGTCGACGTTGAGGCCGGAGTCAATGTCGCCCCCCGTGGTCAGAGTCGGAGTTGACATCGCCTTCATCAACCGAAGTCGGTTCGGGGGAGACCTCCTCTTTTGCAGTCAAGGTTATGATCGCTTGGGGGAGATCCCGTCTCCCGCTGATGCTGACACCGAAGTTGAAGCTGAGGTCCGAAGGAGACCTCGTCTTCTGTAGTGAAGCTTGCCGTAGACTCTGTGGCTAGGCCTTGGACCTTGCTCACGTCAGGACGAGGTTCTCCTCTTGTTCCCAACGGGCTGTGGGGGCACATGGGGACCGTCGTCCTCGCCTCTCCCCCCATCCCGTCCTTGGTGGACGGGGCCTTCGACTTTGCTCACGCTAGGACGAGGTTCTCCTCCTGTTCCTAGCCGGCTGTGGGGGCACATGAGGACCGTCGTCCTCGCTTCTCCCCCCATCCCGTCCTTTGTGGACGGGGCCTTCGACTTTGCTCACGCTAGGACGAGGTTCTCCTCCTGTTCCTAGCCGGCTGTGGGGGCACATGAGGACCGTCGTCCTCGCTTCTCCCCCCATCCCGTCCTTTGTGGACGGGGCCTTCGACTTTGCTCACGCTAGGACGAGGTTCTCCTCCTGTTCCTAGCCGGCTGTGGGGGCACATGAGGACCGTCGTCCTCGCTTCTCCCCCCATCCCGTCCTTTGTGGACGGGGCCTTCGACTTTGCTCACGCTAGGACGAGGTTCTCCTCCTGTTCCTAGCCGGCTGTGGGGGCACATGAGGACCGTCGTCCTCGCTTCTCCCCCCATCCCGTCCTTTGGTGGACGGGGCCTTCGACTTTGCTCACGCTAGGACGAGGTTCTCCTCCTGTTCCTAGCCGGCTGTGGGGGCACATGAGGACCGTCGTCCTCGCTTCTCCCCCCATCCCGTCCTTTGTGGACGGGGCCTTCGACTTTGCTCGTGCTAGGACGAGGTTCTCCTCCTGTTCCTAGCCGGCTGTGGGGGCACATGAGGACCGTCGTCCTCGCTTCTCCCCCCATCCCGTCCTTTGTGGACGGGGCCTTCTACTTTGCTCGTGCTAGGACGAGGTTCTCCTCCTGTTCCTAGCCGGCTGTGGGGGCACATGAGGACCGTCGTCCTCGCTTCTCCCCCCATCCCGTCCTTTGTGGACGGGGCCTTCGACTTTGCTCGTGCTAGGACGAGGTTCTCCTCCTGTTCCTAGCCGGCTGTGGGGGCACATGAGGACCGTCGTCCTCGCTTCTCCCCCCATCCCGTCCTTTGTGGACGGGGCCTTCGACTTTGCCCACGCTAGGACGAGGTTCTCCTCCTGTTCCTAACGCCGCCGAACTGCTTCTTTCCTGTCATCGCATAGATTTCGCATCCAGAAATAATATTTGCAGAGGGGAGGATTTTACCGAAGGGAAGTTGTGGACAGCGCGCTCTCGTTTGAGGGGTCGACGGGGTGTTGTTCCTCGGAGCTCCCTCGAGCAGCAAGTCCCGTCCAGACGACCTCCTCTATCTCCTGCCGGCCTTCATAATTTGGACCATGCTTCTCTTGACTTTGTCGCTGGGGATGACAATCACCGATGTAGCTAGCTCCTAGCTCCTCCCCGGGGTGGCGTTGATGACGCCGCGGGACGGCCAACCTTCTTGACCTTTCCCGTTACGGCACGCCTTTAGCATCTTCTCCTGCTTGCTGGCTCGGAGGAATTTATCCCGTCGCCTTTTTGATGAGCTCTTCAATCTTGTCTTCTGAATGTATTCTCTTGAGCCGTGGTCGCGATGGTAGGGGCTTTACTTGTTCGATGCTCACGAGAGGCCGTAGTCCTTCAGGTCTTAGCGGTTGGCTCTTCGGCTTTGCCGAGAATTCGAGTTAGAGGAGCGGGTCGTAGTTGCGGAACCTTCCGGGAGGGGGGCTTCGTTCCGTCCTTGTCAGCGCCGAACTTTATTTTGGAGGTTGAGTTTGAGGAGTTCGGCTTTCCACCGAGCTTCATTTTACCTCGATGCCGAGCTTTGGGGTGAGCCTGGCTTTTCTTCGAGCCGAACTTCATTCCTCTTTCCCACGAGACCCGCCGTGGGAGAACTTTCTGCTGCTCTTGTTCGGACGAGCTCGAGGGGAGCTCGGCTTTTCTCGCCCGAACTTCGTTCCGCCTTCAGTGAACACTTTGTAGGCGGTTCCTTTGGGGGACATTCTGGAGCGTGAGTTCGGCCTTACTTGTGCCGAACCTCGTTCCACTTTCCCGCGGAAGCTTCCGCGGGAGGACTTCATACTTTTTTGTCGGAGCTTCCTCGCTGACGGGCTCATAGGTGGGTTCGGCCTTCCTCACGCCGAACTTCATTCCGCTTCAGCGGGGGAACTCCTGCTCTCCGTTTCTCTCTTAGGGGCGATTGGGCTCCTCCCTAAGGCTGATTCCTCCGTATTTCTTCGGCAATAAGCTCCGGGGTGGACGACCTCCTCATGCTGAACTCCTCAATTCGGTGCAAGCTCTTGTTGCTGGGAGACGGCGAATCGCTGATGCACCGAGATCTTTCCAGGGGCCATGTGAATGACGCCGTAAGGTGGCCGACCTTCTTGTAGTCTGGCTACGGCAGCGCCCTTAGCCGATCTTTTTCTGCTTCAGGCCGGTACCGGAGGAATTTACCCAGCCGACCCGTTCTGACGAGCTCCTCATCTTTCAATTTGAAGGCTTCCTCCGCACGGGCATATCTCTCGGCTCGAGCCAGCAGGTCGGCGAAGTCCCTGGGATACCTTTTTTCCAGAGAGAACAGCAAGCTATTTTTCTGAAGGCCGCCCTTAAGTGCGGCCATCGCGACAGACTGGTCCAGGTCCCGGACTTCCAATGCCGCGGCGTTGAATCGAGTGACGTAAGTCCGGATGGATTCCCCTTGCTTCTGCTTGACGCTCATCAGGGAATCTGAACCTCGGCTCGGTCGTCGGCTGCTGATGAAGTGGGCCGCGAACCGACTGCTCATCTGGCCGAAAGAGAAGATCGTGTTGGGCTTCAACGCCGAGTACCAGTTCCTCGCTGCTCCCTTTAAGGTAGACGGGAAGGCTCGGCACAGCACGGCATCTGAAGCGCCGTGAAGCAGCATCATGGCCCGGAAGGCCCCCAGGTGATCAACCGGATCAGAAGTTCCATCGTAGCTTTCCAGTTGAGGGAGCTCGAAGGTCGGTGGAACAGGTTCTTGCATGATTTTCTGCGAGAAAGGAGGGTCTGCACAAACGTCGTCACCACGCAAGGGGGGACGAAGTTCTTCAATTCGCCGGTTCATTTCCGAGAGCCTTTGGCCCAGCAGGTCCTCCCGGTCTCTGATCTCCAAGGCTTTCTGGTGAGATGGGCGCAAGGCTTCACCCTTGGTCGATCTATGATCCGAACAAGGGCTCTCCCTCCTCCGCCTCTCCAACCCGGGTATCGGAGGTCGGGCTGCCCAGGCCGGTCGCTCTCGGACTGGATCATTCGACCTCGGGAAGCCCCGCGCCGGTCGGGCTGGCACTGGGACTTGTCGGTGCAGCACCGCCTGCACCGCCTCCGTGAGACCGCGAACGTGCTGGATGAGCTGGTTGAACTGCTCCGTATCCACTGCGGTTATTGACGGGGGCTGAGTCACCGGGGCCGGAGCAGGGACAGACGGACTCGGAGGGGATCGAGCCGCGGAAGCCGTCGAGCGCCGCGTCGAAGCCCTTCTGGGGGGCATTTCCTCTTTCCAGAGAAGGAATACTGAAGAGGGAGGAGAGAGATCCGGAGCAGGGGAGGGAAATCGTCGCCGAGCACTCCTTTAAGAACAAGGGAACCTCGAAGGTTCAATCCCTTGTTCCCACAGACGGCGCCAATCTGTTGGTGCAGAAATCCGTCGCCGCCGGAGGCCGCCGCAATCGAGGCCGCTGGGCGCCGCCGGGGACCTGCAAAACGAAGTCCCGCCCGGAACCGGTGGGGTGGTGGCTCCGGCAGGACCCTCCGACGGTCAAGTTAGTTTCCGACCAACAGTAATGGAGTGCCCGGAATGAGTTCCGGAGCTTAGAGATGTGGAGGGGAGCTTAGAGAGTCGAGAGTTCAGAGAGCTTAGCCTTAGTATGTCGGGAGGGGTCCTTTTATAGCGGAGCTTAGTTGATGGTGACGGCTGTGCCGTCTGGCGGAGAGTCGTCGGACAGCATGGAGCTTGGTACGGGGAG